>JAAALK010000286.1:5090030-5133272 GCA_019279435.1 Zizania palustris | reverse complement strand
AGTCGTCAGGTCACACACAGCACCTCACAGTTAGGGCACTCACCACTATCACCCAAGCAAGGGGAAGAAGACAAACTCTCAATCTTGTCATTCGCCGTGGCTAGCTCACTCTCAAGTTCATCTATCCTCTTCTTAGCCCCTCTAAGCAGTTTCTCCCGATACTTCAACTCCTGACTGTTCTGTTCTAATAAATTAACAACTTCATGTTCATAGGATGAAACCTTCTCATCGTCGGAGTCGTCGAAGGAGTCCTTTTCTTTCTTCTCCCCAAGAGCCATTGAGTAGAAGCTCATGTGGGATCTTCGGCTGTGGCGTGCGCGACTCTTCGGCTTGTCCCCGAAACCCATGAAATAGAGGCCCGCCGGATTGTCCTTATCCTTCCCCTTCCTGATCATGATATCTTCATCACTTGAACTTGAAGATGAGGAGGAAGACGAGGATCTCTTGAAGTATCTTTTCTCCATCTCGGCGAAGAAGGTCTTGTCTCTCTTCTTGTTCTCACGCCTGTAGTCTTTCAGAGCCACTCGAAAGAATTTTGTCTTGGGCTTGCCCTTCGTGGAGTTATCGTACTTGCCGGAGTTGTAGGAGTTGCCGCCGGTTCCCTTCTTGTAATTCTTCTGCTTGGGGCAGTCGGCGATGAAATGACCTGGATCACCACACTCAAAGCATCCGGATTTTGTGCCGTGTCTCTTAAACATTCGCTTATCATAGACACGTCGCACCCGGTTGTTAAACAGGCACAAATAATCATCTCCTAGAGTATCAAGTTGTTCCTCAGAGATAGACATCAAGGAAAAAGCAGTACAACTCATGGCATTAGGATCAGCAGATGGTGTCGCAAGCGCCAGAGTCTTTGATCCAGAACCACTGAGATTTGATCTCAACTGGATATCGACCTCTGTGGCCTTGAGCTTACTAAAAAGCTCTGCGATGGTCAAGGTATCATATGATGTGCTCTCAACAATAGACGAGACCTTGATCTCCCATATCTTAGGGTCCAAGGTATGGAGTACCTTAAGAGCCTGTTCATGATCCGAGACCAGCTGATCACCCTCGGCCTTGTTAACACGAAGCTTGTTAATGATCGATTGAAAACGACCAAACAAAGCCTCAACAGTCTCACCCGGCTTCTGTGAGAAATTTTCATACTCACGCCGATAGGTCTGATATAGTCTAGCCTTGACCTGAGTTGTCCCCTCATGATGTGCCTGGAGGGTAGCCCAGATCTCTCTAGCAGTGGTGAGATGGCTAACACGCTCGAACTCACTAGGACCTAGACCAGAGAATAAAATGTTCACCGCCTTACTATTATTTTGATGCTGGGTAATTACATTAGCAGCAGTATCCGCAGCAATAGTCGTAATGGTGAAACTAGGATGAACACAAATCTCCCATATGTCCGAGCTCTGGCTCATAAGGTATGCTCGCATGCGAGTCTTCCAATAAGTGTAGCCAAAAGCTTCAAGGGATGGGATTTTACCTGAAGACGTCATGGTCACTACCTAGGTTTTAAATCGGTTAAGATATCTAGAAAAACCTAACCTTGCTCTGATACCACTTGTAGGACCGAAAGTAGCGACCAGAGGGGGGGTGAATGGGCGCCTAAAAATTCTTGCTAAACTATATTTTGAACCCAACACCCAAATGAACTTAACCAGACAAATAATATTTGCAAAGCAAATTTCAGGAATTAAAGTTGTCTAGCTTAAAAATGACTGGTGTCCTAATTTAAAATGATATTAAAAAATAATCTAATAAAAATACCAGGGTAAATAAAAACACCAAAAAAATATTACGAGATATTTATATTTCAGTCTATATATAAAATACTAATAAAATTAATAGAACATGAATCACTAAAAAATTAATTCAGATTTAAACAAAAATATTGCAGATAAAAACTAGAATAAAAAGTTTACTACGAACACTAATGATATAATACTTTATTTAAGATCGAGATAAAAACACTTAACTAAATAATACGAGATGACTAAAAATTAAACAAATAAAGATATTAACCGCGAAATTATTATTTCCAAATTCAGTTAAAATAAATAACTAATAAGCAGATTAAAATTTACCGACGAGATTAATTTTTAATTAAGAACCGATAACCGCAAGATTATTATTTTTCAGTTAATTAAAATATGGATAAATGTTGATTTAACTAACCATCTAAAATATAGGAGATTAAACAAGAAAACTTACCTCGCTACTGAAGTCGTCGCGTGTGCGGTGGCTCCAGGAGACTTGCGCCCAGCAGCCGTGCACCTGTTGATGTGCTGCTGCTTTCCGTGATGGAGATTGCCAGCCGTGGAAAAAGAAGCACAGCTTGTGTGCTGCCCTCGGGACCCGCGCAAAAAAAACAAATCTCCTGCCGGCTTGTAGAGCACCCAGCCGCATAAAAATTGCAAAGCATGCTATCTTCCCTTGGGCTGTAGCCGTGGGTCCACGCACGCCGGCCGTGGCTTTTCTCCAGCCGTGCCCCTGTGTTGATATTGCGTCGTGAAGATCACGCGCCAGCGAAAAGTTTTTGAGGATAAAAATCACGGCGACGATGGAATGTTCAGAGAGAAAAAATTTCGGTGGAAAACAAAAAAAAGACTGTAGATTGATCTAAAGAATAAAAACAGTCATCTATCCACTACAACAAAACAGGCAATTTCCGTCGGCCAAAGCCGACGGAAGTTAGCCCTTTCCCGACGGAAGAAGCTAACTTTCGTCGGCAAAAGGCTAACTTCCGTCGGCATTTGGCCGACGGAAGCGGGTAGACGGAAGTTAGCTAACTTTCGTCGGTCGCCGACGGAAGTTAGCTAACTTCCGTCGGCCAAACCTAGCCGACGGAAGTTACTAGGAAATCGGTAACTTCCGTCGGCCAAATACTAGCCGACGAAAATTATTTTTTTTTCTTTTTTCTTTTTTCTGTCGACGGGCCAATAACTTCCGTCGGCTAATGTTGGCCGACGGAAGTTAACTAAAAAATCAAAAAAAAAAAGAAAATTTGCAAAATGACTATCGAGCAAAAGTTTCAGAAAAATATGCTGCATGTACAAGTGTATGGTACAATCAAATCATTCAGCCAAAAGCATAAAAACTAACATCCATATGAAAACTGGAGCTAATGTGTTCTAAGGTTAAGGATCCAAATCATCGCATGAGTTTCTGTCAGCAATATGGCTGAAAGGTAATGTAATGAAATAACAATAGAAGACAACTCAAGACCTAAATATTTGAATGCTCGGAGAGATGCAAGCACCAACTGAGGGCAAAGTAGATATAAAAATAGACAGTATTACTGTGATAGGTCATAGATTGGGCAGATGTTTGAGTATGTATTGATAAGATCCCAGAAGAGCATTAAGTGAAGAAAATGCATATGTGTTTGTTGGATTAAACTCAGAACCACCATAGCATAAAGTAACATATTGGTGATCCAACTATTGCCTCAAAAACTACTGCACAGAACACAGGTATGTTTTATCCATGAAGGTTGTAAAATGGAAAATGTAGCATATTTCTTTAAAGTTCTGGAGTGACTTCACTTTGTTAAGTGATTTCCACAAGGGACTGTGACAAGCACATACTATCCGATATCCAAAGACACATCACTGCCTTATGAAATCAAAAGGTTGGTTCTTCACAGAAAACTATATGAAAACCAACCAATTTGGCCATTTGAAGTTAGATTCAAGAGAAAGTGAGGACACACAGTCAGCAGTCACACATGAGCATGCTTAAAGGAGCACATGCCATGACCCAATTCTGCATGGTAACCATACACATCAACAGAAAATGAAAAACCATGTTGACGGCAAAACAGAAACTGAAAGATACACTCATACACCTGATGCACTCTCTCTACTGCCTTTTTGAACCCCACTAACTATATGCACAGCATGAACGACAAGTTGCCTACAATAATTTCAGGAGCATGCATAAGAACCATATCCAAGTTGGAAAAAACATCAAAAGAGGAGCTGGACCTTGAGGCTGCCACTGCAAGCACAAGGCTGCTCAAGGTTCTTGACGCTATCCTCGTCCTGGCATATGCGGCACTCTGCTGCCTGGATGAGTGGCTCATCCTCCCCACCACCCTCCCCAACCGTATCAACGTCCTGAAAAGATGCAATATTTTTCCATAAAAATTCTTATAGTATGCTCGTGCCCTACATATTTCGTATTTGCAGCAAAAACAATAACCAAAGTGAGAATATAACCTATCATCACCCCAACTCCCACTTTCAGAAAGGAAGAAAGATATTCATCAATGTTTGTCGTTCAATTTTATTTCAGTTGGATGGGAAAGGAAGTGGTAGTGGTTGTCTACCTGACTATAAATGACATTGTTATCAAGAGTACCGTCATATTGGCAAGAAAGAGTAGAAAAAAAATCCAACTGATAATTTGTAAAGGGCAGGGGTGCATATTTCAACATCTCTATACAAGCAAATATGAAATCATCTTCTGATCTTATGCTGCAGAAAAGTACACAGAATTACCAATGCTACAACACACTACTGAATCTATTCCATCATACATATACTCCAGAATTACCAAAGTGAGCATCAAACATCAGAAGTTGCTACATTTCTATGGATCCATTCCATCAAACCAATTTTTTTACCACGGCAGTGAGAGGTCATTGTTACTACATGAGGCTGTGAAAAAACAAATACACACTCAAATGATCTAAACGGCAGCAAGACGCACCTCTCTTGACGAAGAGGTTCTTCTTGGCCATCTCGGTGTGCAGGGCCAGGAAAATGGAAACCCTACCTGCAGCGCGGCCTTCGCGGCGACAGCGTCGTGCCCGGAGGAGAAGAGCGCGACGGCGGAGGCGGCGGGAGGTCGGGGAGGCAGGCGGAGGCGGGCGGAGGCGGCGGAGGCGGCGGGAGGCCGGGGAGGCGGGTGGAGGCGGCGGGAGGTCGGGGAGGACGGGGAGGCGGGTGGAGGCGGCGGGAGGCCGTGGAGACGGCGGAGGCGGCGGAGGCGGCGGGAGGCCGAGGAGGCGGGTGGAGGCGGCGGGAGGACGTGGAGGCGGCGGAGGCGGCGGGAGGTCGGGGAGGCGGGCGGAGGCTGGGGAGGCGGCGTGCGCGCGGTGGCGGCGGCGAGGCGGGGCGGGGCAGCGGTGGCTGCGGGTGCGGGGAGGCGGGGAGAGAGGGGAAAAAGTGAGGGTCGATAGCTAGGGCACACGCGGAACATGGGGGAGTAATACGATAACTTCCGTCGGCTACAGGAAAAGCCGACGGAAGTTACGTTATTTTCGTCGGCTAAATGGAAAGCCGACGAAAGTTATGTTATCTTCCGTCGGCCTAAAAAAGCTGACGAAAACTACGTAACTTTCATCAGCTTTAGAAAAAACCGACGGGAGTTATTTTGGCCGACGAAAATTTATCATTTTCTTGTAGTGATCCCCAAGGAGATAGGGGCCTATTTATAAGCAAATCCTAATACATGAAAAGACTACTTTACCCTTAGATAAAATAAACTGACTCTAAATAAATTCCGAAAATTACTAAAATATTCTTTCAAAAATCACCTGACTCAAATAAAAATATTCTAAACTTAAAACTAAATATTAATATCCTAAAAATGAATTAATGATAGATTGTCAGTTTTACGCCGAAACTGACAAAGCGTCCACCGTCTTCGCACCGGGTACCCGGATTGGGCCGACCCGACCCCGCAGCTCCCTCAGCCCGGCAATCGCTCGCCGCCCGTGTACCTGAGTCAAACCCAGTCAACAGACCGGTGGATCATCTGCCGCTCCTAGCCATGTACCCGGATTGGGCCAGCCCGACTCCGCAGCTCCTCTGCCCGGCCGTCGCTCACTGCCCGTGTACCTGAGTCACATGCGCCTCAGACTCGGTAGGTCTTCATCTCCTTTCCTTTGACTTCCGTTGACAATCACTCATCACATCTGGAACATCAAAACCATATTCTTCAACATGGTTTCTCAGTGGGGTATGCAGGCGGTGTAGAGGGCCCACCCTCATCCTCAGCAGGAGTATCATCATCTTCCTCAAAGATGGGCTCTCCAAGCTCATCATCTCCAGAAAGTTCAAAAGAAGGAGTCAGCGATGGCAAAGACTCATCAAAAGAAACCTCACAAGTCTCGACAAGCATCTAAGAGTCTAGGTTCCAAACACGAAAGCCTCGTGAATGCAAAGCATAACCAAGAAAGTCTCCATCCCAACAACGAGACTCAAACTTGTCCAAATACCTTCCCTTCTTAAGCACAAAGCACTTGCATCCAAAAGCTCGCAAGTGACTCACCTTGGGCTGTCTACCAAACCGCAACTCATATGACGTCTTACCTATGTAAGCTCTAAGGAAAATGCAAGATAGCAAGCTGTGTTCATTGCTTCAGCCCAAAAACGCCCAGGAGTCCTATGCTCATCAAGCATCGTCCTGACCATCTCGACAAGCGTGCGGTTATTTCGTTCCACAACGTTGTTCTGTGCGGGAGTGTAAGGAGCAGAGAACTGATGATCAAGACCCTGATCAGTACAAAAGCTGACGAACTGAGAGTTCTTAAACTCAGATTCGTTGTCCGAACAAATTGCTCGCATCAGACCATTGTTCTCGTTCTTCAGCTTCAAAATCAGGTCATGAACATACTGAAAAGTCTCATCCTTAGACTCTAGAAAGTAAACCCACGAGAATCGAGAAAAATCGTCAACTATCACAAGGGCGTACCACTTCCCACCGACTGAGCGTACTCGAGCTGGACCTACTGTATCCATGTGCAACAGCTCTCCCGGGTACGAAGTCATCACCTAAGTCACATGTGCGTGAGAAGCGGCAACCATTTTCTCATGATGACAGGGACGGCACACTAGATCATTTTCCATCGTAAGCTTAGGCAATCCTCGGATAAGATCCATAGAACTGAATCTGACAAGCAAAACAAAGCTCAAATGACCTAACCTTCTATGCCACTTCCATAGCTCAGAGGAGGATCCGGACATCAGACAGCGAGAAGGGCCAGAAGAACTAGAGAAATCAATACGAAAAACCTTACCGAAAGGTAAGATCTGGCAAACTAAAGATCCTCTAGAGTCGACAACAGAAGACATGCCCTTCTTAAAGCACACTTCTAAACCATCCTCAAGAAGTTGCGAAATAGAAATTAGATTAAAGTTCAGATTTCCAACTAAAGCAACATTCTTCAAAGAGAAATAATCAGAAATATGAATCGACCCGATACCTTGTACCTTCCCTTGACCACTGTTCATGAAAGTGATGTATTCCTTGAAGCTCGGGGGAGTGAGGCTAGAGAACCATCTATGGTGTCCCGTCATATGGCGAGAACATCCTGAATCCATGATCCATATGTCCTCTAGTCCTTGATCCTGCAAGATCAATGGTAATGAGTGGGAGCAAATGGTCGACCACCAGGTCTAGCAAAAGTACTAAACCAGTGTCGAGCCATCTACTCGTAAGTAGGAAAGCAGAAGGAATCATATGAGTCTGGACCACAACGCGGATCAAAGCGCGATCCTCTCTTCTACCTAAAATCATGGTCACGAGGTCTAACACCGTATCCATAACGATCTGGAACTCTGCTGGAATGGAAACCACCGTCCGGATCACGATCATAAAAACCTTCTCCTCTACCACCACCTACACAACGTGGCCTGGCCTTTAGCCTCTCTCTATGTCGAGGAACTCTCTGTCTACCACCCTGCTAGTAGAAACTGCTCCTGCCCACCTCAAGCTCTCTCTGCTCGCTCAACCCTCTTCCTCCTGAAGCAAAACTCCTCAAGATGCACGTCTCTCTTACAAAACTCATAGTGATAGGTAGGTTTCTTGGGATGTGGTTGAGGCTTGGGATTCTTAGGCTTGGTGGTGTTTGGTGTAGCATCTTTGGTGTGAGAGAGTCCAGGTAAGGAATCAAGAGAAGTATGGAGAAGTTTAGGCTTTAGAACCCAAATTTGCTTCTTAGGTGGAGCTTTAGGTTGTTCTTGGAACACTCCATCCTTGGGATGACTATCCTTAAAGGACTCAGTGGAGTGAGTCTTGGGATATCTCTGTTCGGGAGTCATCTTACTCCACTCCACTGCTCGGCTAATAGCACTCTCAAAATCAGCCTTGGTATAGGTGTAACCTACCCCAAACCCATCATGTCTCTTGAACTGCTGGATCATTATGCTGGGTTATGGCTCTCTGGCACTAATCCAACTCTGGATCTGACGGAGGTAAAAGTTCTCGTTCTAAACATCAGCTAGCTCCTCTCTCAAAGAAGCTAACACCTCCACCTAAGACAAGCAGATCTCACACTCTCTATCAACATCGACAGACTTTCTGCTTTTAGCTTGATCAACTCCATTCTCATGGACAAATAGTTCTCACAAACAGTGGGTGGAACTATCAAGGTCTCAAGCTCTAGCTTAGTCTGCTGCAACTCAGCTCTCACTCCAGCTAACTCGCTCAACTTCTCATCACTCTTGGCTGTCAGCTCAGCTATACTAGCTAAATGGGATGGGCAGTCTACACAAGGTACAACGACAGTGGCATGAGCATTTTTCAGCTCCTGCTGAGCGCTCTCAAGCTCAGTGGCCAAGGCATCTCTCTCATCTACTCTCTCTGTCTACCTGGACTTAAGAGTCGTCAGGTCACACAACAATACCTCACATTTAGGTCACTCACCACTATCA
Organism: Zizania palustris; assembly: GCA_019279435.1. Taxonomy (NCBI): domain Eukaryota; kingdom Viridiplantae; phylum Streptophyta; class Magnoliopsida; order Poales; family Poaceae; genus Zizania; species Zizania palustris. The sequence goes on along the minus strand of JAAALK010000286.1, from coordinate 5,124,612 downwards.
CCCAAGCAAGGGGAAGAAGACAGACTCTCAATCTTGCCATTCGCAAAGGCAAGCTCACTCTCAAGCTCATCTATCCTCTTCTTAGCCCCTCTAAGAAGTTTCTCCCGATACTTCAACTCCTGACGATTCTGTTCTAGTAAATTAACAACTTCTTGTTCATAGGAAGATACCTTCTCATCATCGTCGTCGGAGTCATCAGAGGAGTCCTTTTCTATCTTCTCCCCAAGAGCCATTAAGTAGAAGCTCTTGTGGGGTCTTTGGTTGTGACGTGAGCGACTCTTTGGCTTGTCCCCGAAGGCCATGAAACAGAGGCCCACCGGATCGTACCTGTTCTTCCCCTTCCTAATCACGATCTCTTCATCACTTGAACTCGAAGATTAGGAGGAAGATGAGGATCTCTTGGAGTAGCTTTTCTCCATCTCGGCGAAGAAAGCCTTTTCTCGCTTCTTGTTCTCACGCCTGTAGTCCTTCAAAGCCTTTCGAAAGAATCTCATCTTGGGCTTGCCCTTTGTGGAGTTGTCATACTTGTCGGAGTCATAGGAGTTGCCGTTGGTTCCCTTCTTGTAATTCTTCTGCTTGGGGCAGTCGGCAATGAAATGACCTGTATCACCACACTCAAATCATTTGGATTTTGTGCCGTGTCTTTTAAACATTCGCTTATCATAGACACGTCGCACCCGGTTGTTAAACAAGCACATATCATCATCTCCTAGTGAATCAAGTTGTTCCTCGGAGATAGACATCAAGGAAAAGGTAGTACACCTCATGGCATTAGGATCAGCAGATGGTGCCAGAGTCTTTGAGCCAGAACAAGTGACATTTGATCTCAACTGGATATCGACCTCTGAGGCCTTGAGCTTACTAAAAATCTCTGCGACAGTCAAGGTATCATAAGACGCGCTCTCAACAATAGAAGAAACCTTGATCTCCCAGATCTTAGGGTCCAAGGTATGGAGTACCTTAAGCGTCTGTTCATGATCCGAGACCAGCTGATCATGCTCGGCCTTGTTGATGCGAAGCTTGTTAATGATCAATTGAAAACGACCAAATAAAGCCTCAACAGTCTCACCCAGCTTCTGTGAGAAATTTTCATACTCACGACGGTAGGTCTAGTAGAGCCTAGCCTTGACCTGAGTTGTCCCTTCATGGTGTGCCTAGAGGGTAGCCCAGATCTCTCGAGCAGTGGTGAGATGGCTAACACGCTCAAACTTACTAGGACCTAGACCAGAAAATAAAATGTTCACCGCTTTACTATTATTTTGATGTTGGGTAATTACATTTGCATTAGTATCCGCAACAATAGGCACTCTGGTGAAAGTAGGATGAACACAAATCTCCCATATGTCCGAGCTCTGGCTCATAAGGTATGCTCGCATGCGAGTCTTCCAATAAGTATAGCCAAAAGCTTCTAGGGACGGAATTTTACCAGAAGACGTCATGATCACTACTTGGGTTTAGAATCAGTTAAGATATAAGAAAACCCTAACCTCACTTTGATACCACTTGAAGGACCGAAAGTAGCAACTAGAGGGGGGTGAATGGGCACCTAAAAAATTCTTGCTAAACTATATCCTAATCCCAACACCCAAACGAACTTAACCAGACAAATAATATTAGCGAAGCAAATTACTGGAAGTAAAGTTGTCTAGCCTAGAAATTACCGGTGTCTTAAATGAAATGATATTAAAGATAAACTAAAATAAAAATACTGCAGTAAAAAAAACTTAGATAAATCACGAAATATTTATATTTTAGTCTAGAGATAAAATACTAATTAAGTGAATAAAACATGGATCATTCAAAAATTTAATTCAATAATAAACCTAAAAAATTGCACGTAAATACTAGGATAAAAATATTACTGCAACTAATAATATTTGTTTTTCTTTTTATATGAGCCGATTAAACAAAAATATTTAAATGAATAATATGAGATAATTAAAAATAATTCAGCTGTTTAAAAATTTAACTACGAGATTAATTTTTAATTAAAAACAGATAACTACGAGATTATTAACTAGACTTAGTCTACCTAAAAAATAGGAGATTAAATCTACTTACCTGCATGCCGATCTGTGAAAGAAGAACTGCGCCGAAAAAAAAACTTTGCCGGCCGAATATGCCTGGGACACCGCAGCTCCCTATCGCCTAGGCCTGTGTACCCTGCTGCTACACGTTTTCTGCGGAGTGCACGCTGCCCTGTGATCTTCCGCCATGCCGGCGTGGGACCTGAGCATCAATTTTGCACTGCTCTGTGCTGCCGAGCAAGCATGCAACTTTTGCACCTAGAAAGCTAACCGGCTCAAAGAAACACGCACCATGATGCCGTGACTTCCCGTGCGGAAAGCTACTGCCGTGGGGCTCGCTTGTGGAAAACACGAAGCACGAATTTTTCTTGTGCTATGGGGCCCGCCTGGCTGCCGCGCCGTTGGCTGTTGCTGTGAGAAGCTACACAACAGAGTGCCTTGGCTGCCTGATTGAAAGCTTTCTGTCGATGCACGCCTCTACATGTCGCGGTGCCTGCGTGAGAAAAACCGTGCTGCTGTGCGCCTTTCCGGCCGAAGAACACCAAGTGTGCGTAGAATAAAAACTGAACGCCGGCGACGATTGATAAAAACAATGAACAGGAGATTGGCGGTGGCAAATCTATGGATTGTAGATTGATCTATTAGAAACAGTCATCCTATCCCCAGGGGGTAGGGGCCTATTTATAGTAGACTCCTAATACATGAAAAGACTAATTTACCCCTAGGGTAAATTAACACTAACTCTAAAATAAATTCCGAAAATCCTAAAATAGCCTTGGAAAAATCAACTAACACAAATAAAAATATTCTGGACTTAAAAACTAAATATTAATATCCTAAAAATAAAATAATCATAGTTTGTCAGTTTTGCGCCAAAACTGACAAAGCGTCCACCGTCTTAGCACCGAGTACCCGGATTGGGCCGACCCGACCCCACAGCTTCCTCAACCCAGCAATCGCTCGCCGCCTGTGTACCTAAGTCAAACCCAGTCAACAGACCAGTGGATCCTCTGCCGCTCCTAGCCCATGTACCTGGATTGGGCCAGCCCGACTCCGTGGCTCCTCTGCCCGGCTGTCGCTCGCTGCCCGTGTACCTGAGTCACACGTGCCTTAGACACGACAGGTCTTCATGTCTCTTCCTTTGACTTCCGTTTACAATCACTCATCACATCTGGAGTATCAAACCCATGTTCTTCAACATGGTTTCTCAAAGACGCGCGCAAGCATTAGACCACGATGATATCGAGGAACGTATTCGCGCGGTATTTAGGGAATGCACTGGCTTTACACCTCGGGATAGAGCTAGGGTTTATCGGAAACCATATCCCGACCACTTTGACACCATTTTATACCCTCGCGGTTATAGAGTCCCAGATTTCACGAAATTTGATGACGAGGGTAGTAAATCCACATTAGAACAGATTATCCAATTTTTAGCACAATGTGGCGAAGCTAGCGGGTCAAACACATTGAAACTTAGGTTATTTTCCTTATTATTGTCCGACACTGCATTCACCTGGTTTTCGGTGCTCCCGCCGAACTCGGTCTAGACATGGGCTCAATTGGAGCAGAGATTTCATGATTATTTCTACACAGGCGAGACCGAACTTAGGCTATCACACCTCACGGTGATTAAGCAAAAATCTAGCGAAAGTGTTTCTGAATACATCAAGTGCTTTAGAGACACTAGGAATAAATGTTTTAGCCTAAACATATCGGAAAGGGACCTAGCAGACCCAACCCTAACCATAGGGGGTTGCGGCCTATTTATAGGCAGCCCAACAAAAGGGAAAAAGACAAATTTAACGCTAGGGCAAATTACACAAACGCTGAAAATAAAATTGGAAATGACTGAAATGCCCTTAGGGTTTTTTACTGACTCGAATAACACAGACTGTGGGCCTAAAGGCAAAATAGTAAAATCCTAAATAAAGATAAACAACGGTCTTCAGTTTTGCGCCGAAACTGACAAAGCATCCACCGTCTTCGCACCGAGTACCCGGATTGGGCCGACCCGATTCTGCGGCTCCCTCAACCCAGCAATCACTCGTTGCCCGTGTACTTGAGTCAATCTCGGTCAACAGACCAATGGATCCTCTACCGCTCCTAGCCCATGTACTCGGATTGGGCCAGCCTGACTCTGCGGCCCCTCTGCCCAGCAGACGCTCGCTGCTTGTGTACCTGAGTCACACGTGCCCTAGACATGACAGGTCTCATCTTCTCTCCACGTCTCCTCTTTGACTTCCGTTGACAATCACTCATCACCTCTGGAGCCATAAGGCCCATACTATTCAACATGACTCCTTAATCTCCCCCTTGATGAGTGCATTGTCAACACCCTCTTCAGCAATTCTACAGAATCTGCAAAACATGTGGAAACATGAAAACAAAACAAAAGAAAAAGCATAAAGAAGAAAATAAAATAAAATAAAAAGTTTAACCCTAATGACCAAAAGTCGAACAAAAGCCAAATAACGATCATTATGGTTAACCAAAAATAAAACTAAAAACGAGTGCAATCTCTGAATTATCAATAAGGATAAACTCCCCCTGAAATAAATCCCAGAGAAAGCCAAAACTCCCACTAAACTTTTTGAAAAGATCAATTTCTCCCCCTTGTTGACAATTGGACTCATTACGTGAGACTAAATGCACTCTAAAGAGACACAGACTCAAACTCCCCCTGAAATGCAGCTCCCCCTCAAAATATTCAATGAATGCAACTAAGGTGCAGGTGGAGTGTAAAAAGCATGCTTCTCAGATATGATTGACTTCAATGACAACATCTAACAAGTATATCAAAAGAAGTATTGTCTAAGACACATGGCATGATCAGTGCAACAGATGATATCCAAAGAGAGTCATTAGCACATATTTTTGGATTTTTGCAAACAAAAACATCACCGCATTTTCTAGTCGACAGGCAAGGTAAAACATGAGATGCAAAGGCTAGCTGATATCTACCAAGATAAGCATTGTCCAGAACAAAGTGCTTCAGCAAACTTGTTATCTTTTTAATGTTTAGGTTTTTTTCTTTTCCTTTTTCATTTTTGCCAAGGGTTATTTGCATGGCAACCTTACGCTAACCGACCAAAGCCTAGCCCAGAACTAGACCATCAGAAGCTTAAGACATTGGTCTTGGCATACATTACACTATTCTAGTTCATACCAAAGTGCTATGGTAAGCAGTACAGAACAATGCAATGCGACAAAGCAAACCCACCTCGATCTTTTCAATTAAGCATAAAAGGCATAGATTTTTCATTTTTTTGATTTTTTATCATTTTTATAGCACATTTTCCATGTTTAACGCATATAGATGTCCAAGTTGCATATCTGCATCTAAGTAAGGATCTAGCTACTAGGCATGTAAAAGATAGCAAAAGCATTCAGCCTACACATGCTAGTTACCAGAAGCAATGGTGATCATTTTTCAATTTTAAAGCATAAAAGCCATGCATATGACAGATATCAGACATATCATGTGAACTGAAGCAAAGCATGATCATCGACAGGTATTCAAAAACATATACTAGCTAGAGCAAGTAAACTATATCAATCATATAACAGAAGCAAGCTCAAAGTGTGATATGTGAATATGCATGATATGAACTCACACAAAAAGACTCAAGAAAAGAGTAACGAAGAAAGAAAACTGACTCAAAAATATCCTAAAAAGGATACACAACTCCCAAATCCCTTCGCAAATGCTCAAAAGTAGAATGATCTAGGGGTTTGGTAAAAATGTCAGCCAACTGATGATGGGTATCAACATGAACAAGGTCAATGACACCTTTCTCACACCAATCCCTCAGAAAGTGAAAGCGCACATCAATATGTTTGGTTTTTGAATGAAGACATGGGTTTTTCCCTACACTAATCGCACTGGTGCTATCACAAAACAAAGGAACTCTGGCAGAGAAGAACAACCCAAAATCTCGCAAAGTAGAAATCATCCAAACCAACTGTGAGCAGCAACCAGCAGCAGCTACATACTCAGCCTCAGTAGTAGAAAGCGCAACTCCAGATTGTTTTCGAGAAGACCAAGATACAAGCGAAGTACCAAGAAACTGGCAAGTACCGGAAGTCGACTTGCGATCCAGCCGGCACCCACTAAAATCAGCGTCAGAAAAGTGAGATAAATCAAGAGACGATGATGCTGAATAGTAAAGACCTAGACTAGGCGCATGTGTAAGATACCTAAAAATACGCTTGATAGCCTATCGATGTGATGCACGTGGTGAAGACTGAAAGAGCGCACACAATCCCACGGCGAACTGAATGTCCGGTCTAGTCACCGTCAAGTACAGTAGCGATCCGATCATCCCTCGATACTCTCTCTCATTGACCTTGACGCCGCTCTCGTCCTTGTCCAGGACTCCAGATGTACCCATTGGGGTCATCTAAGGCTTCAGCTCTCCACCAAAGTCGAACTTCTTCAGCATGTCCCGCGTGTACTTGCTTTGGTGGATGAAGATGATGTCCTTGGTATGTTTGATCTAAAGCCATAAGAAGTACTTGAGCTCACCCATGAGGCTCATCTCAAACTCGTTGTGCATCTGCTTAGAAAACATGGACACAAGCTCATTAGTAGAACCACCAAAAATAATGTCGTCCACGTAAATCTGAGCAATCAATAAGTTTGAGCCAACTCTCAGCAAGAAAAGAGTTTTGTCCACAGAACCCATCACGAAGTCGTTCCCCAACAAAAACTGCCTTAGGCGATCATACCAAGCCCTCGGGTCTTGCTTCAGCCCGTATAAAGCTTTCTGCAACTTGAAAACATGTCAAGGAAACTTAGGGTTCTCAAAACCGGGGGCTGCCTAACATAGACCTCCTCTATATACCCATTCAAAAAAAGCACTCTTGACATCCATTTGAAAAAGCTTAAAACCTTTATGTTGGGGGAAAATACTTCATCCTCAGGGTCACTACTGTAACAAGACAAAGGCAGTCTATTTAGCCGAAGCTTTCTAGCATCTAACTCCGGCTTAGTACTAGGTCAAGTTCGAAGCATTAAGGCAAACTCTAGTTCGGAGTATATCTTCGAATGTAGAGTCTTCAGAGAACCTCCTTGCCAGCTAAGATGGAAGACTTATCTTCTTTTTCATTAGATTAGTCTTTTACCATTTTAGCCCTATTAAGGGTACCGAATAGTTTCCACTATGTCGGTTGTAATAGAGGGGTAAAAAGGTATTTTCCTTAAGGTTTTGGCCTATAAATACCCCCGTTTTACCCTATAATGATCATCGAATACTGAGTTATTCAATACACATCTCCGAACTGTTTGAGCTATTATCCGCTTCGAAGGCTTGAAATAGTTCACTCCGCAAACACTTTGTTTGTTAGTTTCTAATCTTTAGAAACCTGTTAGCGTAATCTTTTATGCTAACACTTTAAAAGAAGCAAAAGCCAAAAGAATACGAATGGACTCAAGACGGACAACAGGGGCGAAAGTATCCTCAAAATCAATACACTCTTTGTGGCAAAAACCTTGTTCAACTAGTCGAGCTTTGTTGCGCACCACAACCTCATCTTCACCTTGCTTGTTATTAAACACCCACTTGGTGCCTATGGGGTTGCATCTAGGCGGCAGCTCAAGCAGTGTCCAAACCCGATTGCGAACAAAATTCTCAAGCTCCTCTTGCATGGCGTTTATCCAATTTGAATCAGAAAGAGCACGAGAAACGTCTCTAGGCTCAAAAGTGGCAACAAACGCAGACTTAGCAAACACAGTAAGAGAGCCAACAGAAGAACGCAAGGATCTCGTAGTGAGATCACCGATGATATGCTCTGAGGGGTGATCACGCTTGTTGGCGTAAAAGATTACGCTAACAGGTTTCTGTAGAATAGAAACTAACAAACGAAGTGTTTGCGAAGAGAACTGTTCTAAGCCTCCGAAAGGATAATAACTTAGATTAGTTCGAATGTGTGTATTGAATAACTTGTATTCGGTCCCTATTACAGGGTGAAATGGGGGGTATTTATAGACCCAAATATTAAGGAAAAGACTTATTTACCCCTCTATTACAACCGACATAGTGGAAACTATTCGGTACCCTTGATAGGGCCAAAATGGTAAAAGACTAATCTAATAATATAAAAGATAAATCTTCCATCTTAGCTGGCAATAAAGATCTCAAAGAGCCTTAGTTCAAATATGTACTCCGTACCAATGCCTATCTTCGTACTTCGAGCTTGACTCAGGGTGTCTTCGAAGATGGACGTCTGGAAACCTTCGAATCCACTATCTGCTTTTATGCTGTTGCGGCAATAACCCCGAAGATGAGATATTTTCCCCCAACAGTAGCCCCTCGAATACGCTTCTCCGTTTAACCTGTAATGTTAGGAGAGTAGTATACGGAAGAAAAAATAACCAGACATAGGGGTTATTAGATTTTAATTTATCTCCGAAATGTACAAAGATATGAACTCCGAATTAGTCTTAAGACAATTACTTTCGAACTATCTTAGAACCGACTCAGGAAGTTCGAAAGTCTTTTAGACTTAGAGGAAATAGCCGTTAGCTTTCTGTTCCTAACGGAAACCGTAGAATGCGTTAATTTCGGAGAAAAGTAATGGGCAGGAATGCGAAACGGCGTGGACTAACGGTAAAAATGTGAAGTCTAGGCTATAAATAGAGGGCCTAGAACTTACCCGGTTACCTTTTCACTGCTCTCTCACAAACAAAAAACCTCCTGAGCCCTTTGAGTTCTTTGAGCCCTAACCTCCATTTTCCCCAAAACAACCCAGTGACTGCAATGGTGAAGACCAAAGGTTCTGGAGCCCTTTCAACCTTGGCTCGGCAGCAGGCAGCTGCAGCAGCAGCGGTTGCGGCATTGGCGACGGCGCCTCCAGCATCGGCAACGACATCCATGGCGGAAGGAGGGAGAAATCCCCAAATTGCTGATGATCAAAGTCTTTGCCCGCCATCAACGAAGTACCTGGACCAATCTTTCCAACTGGGATCTTCTACCTGCAAGAGGGAATCATTGGCAATCGCAGTAGAAGGGAAGATTAGTACCGGAGTTATGATCCGCAAGCCGAGAAAAGAACTCATTCCGTCGCCGAGGCCCGGAGAAGTGGTCGTCTTCGAAGCCTTCTTCGAAGCTGGCTTAGGCCTTCCAGCAGTGGACTTCTTGGCGGAGGTACTCGACTTATTCCATGTCACCCTTCCTCAACTATCTCCGAACGCAGTAGCTCGTCTGGCTATCTTCGAATGGGCATTGAGAGCCGAAGGTTGTGAGGGGAGGGCAGAAATCTTCGCTGCGCTTCATAGAGCTTCATGCCAGCCGAAAACCTTCGTAGGCTCCGGAGGTGAAAAAGTAGTAGTGGCCTTCGAAAGCATCAATTTTAGGCTTCGGGACGAATATGCCCTTCAATTCCTTGCTAAGGCCATCAATGCAAGATGGTACACAGACTGGGTCATGAGATGGTTCTATGCCGAAGTTGGGGCGAGCAATCCTCTGGCCGGACCTCTGAAAGAAATCCAATTCCGGAAGGAAGCCTTAGTGCATCCAGGCCAAGGTCAGCTCGAAGCTCTCCTCAACCTACTTCAGAGGATCAGCCGAAGGTTGAGCATGCGAGACTTAGCCGAAGAATTCCTCGGGTTACAAATCTCTCCACTGATGGCCAACTGGCCTATCATCTTCGAAGAGGATTCGGAAGGTGGTCTCCAAAAGATCACCTTGACTTCGAGCCCTGCAGGTAACTTCGAAGACAACATGTATTATGCATATTCATTCAAAGAAAAACTAACTTGATTTATTTTTTAGCTTCTTCAGCCCCTGTTACTTCGGAACAAATTGTAAGGGCTTCGGAGAAGATTTTGGGCGCTCCAACTCCGACCGAAAAAGAATGGAGAATCAAATTGGTCGAGAGTTGGGAGAGATTTAACAGAGTATGGGGAATGTTGGAAATCACTCCGCCCCCTCTGATGGATTGGGTGCCTTCGGAGAAAGGACCTAAGAAGAGGAAAGCCGAAGCTGGGACTTCGAGCTCTACAAAGACTTCGGTGAAGAAGGTGGCTCGGAAGCCAAAAAATCTTGCACCTTCGAATCCTGCACCTTCGAGCTCAAGGGCTTCAGTTTCCGACTCCCAAGAGGATGAAGGGAGATTGCTTGTGCGTATAATAGAAGAAGATGAAACTCAAAGGACTGCACAAGCTGAAGTACCTGCGAACGTGCCGGAGTCCCAAGATAATCTTGAAAAACCAAGGACTTCGGTAGTTCAGGAAGATATTTCTCAGGACGAAGTTCCTGTGAATGAAAGTGGGGTCGAATTCACTATGGCTTCGATTCCCGAAGAGGCAACAAGGACTGCTCAGGATGATGCTCCTGCAGTCCAAGACTTAACGGCTGATTTGGATGAAGATCTAGCCTTCGATCCGCCGAACAGTCCGATGATGACTCCTCTGCAAAATGTCGAAGGTAGACTTCAAATAACTCTTTTGTGTTTATTTTGTATATTTATACAATGTATAATACTCTTTTTTTACAGAGTCTACTCCTATGGAAGAGGTCCGCCAAGAAGAAATAATTCCTGGACCTTCGACGACTTCGGAGCCAGCCCAGAGAGTTACTCAAATGGGACCTGGAAGAGGCAAAAGACATATAGAGCCCCTCCTTGCTACAAGTTCCGGATCAACTCCGTCTGATTCAACAGACGAGAGCCAATCTTCCGGGGAGGGCCAGTCTCCAGTGGCTCCGAAGACTACAGGCCAAAGCTCCGGTCCTTCGCTGGACGAAGATGACCAACAGGCAATAAGCATGCTCTCCTTGCTAGCTCCTTTCATAGGGCAAACAACTGGTCTTCGGACTTTGCTCGAACCTTTGGATCGAGCTAGCCGTGACATTGGGGAGACCAACTTAGTGGCCATTTTGAGCAAGGCGGATAGGACAGAGCTTAATGCTGCTATAGAACGTGCAGCCTATCAGGTACGAAGCAACTGTGAAATAACATAGAATTCATCTACGAATAAACATTTACCTTAGTTTTTTATTTTTGCAGCAAACTGTCTTGGCCCGAGCTGCGAATATATGTAATGACGAAGAGATCGCTCGTCTTCGGGAGGAAAATAACGTCCTTCAAAGGAATCTTAACATCTCCGAAAGTCGAGTGGCTCAAATGGACAATATAGTGTCAACAGAGCGAAGGGCTAGACAAGGTTTGGAGGTTGCGAATAAAGAGCTCGAAGCAGAAAGAATTGTGCTTCGAGGGGAAGTTGAAAAGTTGCGAGCGAAGCACGCTACTACGGGGTCCGAACTTGTCAGACTCCAAGAGGAAACTAGCCAGCTGTTAAACCAAAAGAATATTTTGACCACTGAAAATGCTAGACTTTCTGGGGTTCTGGCGAAGTCACTTCGACGAAGGACGCGTTGAATGAAGACAAGCTGAAGTCTGAGAAGGTGGCTGTGGAAGTTATGAATCAATTGTTAGGTGTCCTGGAGTACATCGGTACTACTGGGATACTTCCTTCTGACGATAACATCACTCTTCTGCGCCGGTTGAAAAGGATCCAAGGAGTGGCGAAGCAGATGAAAACAGCGGGCATTAGATACGGAGAACTCTCCAGACAAGTGGCTGTTGTCGGCCTACTTCGCTACTACGAAGGTCTGGGCCGATCGATAACTCCGGACGCAGGAGGGGGCCCAATCACCTTCGACGACGAGCGACTTCTGACACCTTCCGAAGGTGTGGCTGCTGCCTGGCGAGCCTTCCAAACTTCATGGAGAGCCGAAGGTCGTTCCGCGATCAAGGCTTGGATCGACGAAGGCCAATGCCAGAAGCAAGTTCGGACCCAAGCTTCAAGCAGTCAGCCTCCTCCGAACCCGCAGGTTTAGAAATATCTTAGGATTTTTGGCCATGTAAAGCTTTATGCTTATAAACATTTATCAATGAAAATTTGTTTATCATATTTTTAGGCTTTGCCTCTTACGGAAGATATCGAAGTGTTAGACCTTAACGATGAAGTTCGCTCATTATGGACCACCTTCGATCTTCTAAAAGCTTATAAACGTCCTCAATTTCTAATTCCTCGAGATGACTCCGGTGTAATTGCGCCAGAAGTAATCAAAGATATACTGTCTTATATTAAAGAGGAAGAAAAAGAGGTTAACTTAAACACTTCGTCTTCTGAAGACGTTATATGGTCTGAAGACGAAGATGAAGCTCAAAATAAAAAGCCTGAAGAACTTGGAAGCTGGGAAAGGAGCCCCGAACGGCTTCGAACTTGGTCCGAGCTTCAACAAGAACAGAAGGATTTTAGAACTTTGAAGGGGGGCAAGAGAGTTAAACGCAAGGTTATTAGAACTCCCGGCGCTGGAACTAGTCGTTCCAACCCTAGCTCAAGAGACCGAAGAGGTCTTCGATTCCTTCTTGGTATAGATACCAATTTTTCGTAATGTAATCTGTAAACACATTTGTTTGAATAATGAATACCGATTTAAAATTGTCTCCATATTTACTAGCCCCTCTTTGGGTATAAGCAGCTTCGAAATGTATTCAAAGATGGTTATGCGCAAAGAAAAAACTTCGGAGTACAATTTTTTGGGGGTTCGGAGCCCCTCTGCAATTTAAAGATCTTTTAAAATCTTATAAAATGTCTTCGACTATTTGTAGTCGGAAGAATGGCAACTTAGTACCTTTGTTTTTTGAAAGAAATCATTTGAGATAACTTTCAAGATACCTTAGTATCTTAGATAATTTGTCACTTGGGACTATGCTAACAGACATTCGAAGCTCATGGCTCAAACTCTGTTTTTCTTTAGCCACCTTCGGCTCTTTTTTGCGATCTCTGTCGAACCAATGGTTCAGAGTTTGCAATGGTCTCTTTGGACTCTTTTTACGGATGTCTACCAGCCAATGGCTTGGACTCCGTATATTTTGGCCACCTTCGGCTCTTTTTGAGGAAGTCTACCAGCCAATGGCTTGGACTTCGCAGGTTTTGGCCACCTTCGGCTCTTTTTACGAAAGTCTACCAGCCAATGGCTTGGACTCCGCATGTTTTGGCCACCTTCGGCTCTTTTTACGGAAGTCTACCAGCCAATGGCTTGGACTCCGCATGATGTGGTTTTGGGCTCTTTTACGGATGCCTACAAGCCGGTGGCTTGGACTCCGGATTATGTCAGCCCCCACGTCGGAAGTTTCGAACCAATGGTTCGAAGTCCGAAAATACAATCCAGCTTCATGACACTTCCCTCTCGGTCGACCCCGCAGTTCTAGTGCGTCCACTCGGAAGCTGGAAGTCTATGAGGGGAAGGCATTATCAGGATCATATGCTTTATTAATTTGGAAGATGATTACTAGTGAGTTACAAGGAGCCCTTATGCGAAGTATCGCTTTAGGTGCTCCGCATGCCAAGTATGTGCTAACTCTTCACCTTCTAAATTAGCTAATTTGAAAGAGCCAGGGCATCCTGAACGAATAATTAGGTATGGACCTTCCCATTTGTTTCCTAACTTCCCTGGCGCTATAATGCTTCGTAGAACAAGATGACCCGGTCTTAGTTCATTGAGCTTAACCTTCGGGTCAAACCAAGCCTTCGTTTGCTGATGATACTTTGATAAATTTGCCACAGCTCGAAGTCTTGTTTCTTTTGATAAATCTAACGAAGCTTGTCTTTCTTCTTCAATTTCTGGTTCGGTGCTGCGAAACGATCCTCCTTTGAGCTCCGTTGGAGTCATAGCTTCATCTCCGAATAGTAGTCTGAATGGAGTAAAACCTGTGGACCTTGTTTGCGTAGTCCGAATGGACCATAAAATCTTCGGAAGCTCTTCGGTCCACAGTCCCTTGGCTAATCCTACTATCCTTCGATTTAGCCCTGACAAAATATTTCCATTGGCTCGTTCTACGGCTCCATTAGACTGAGGATGTCTTACTGCAGCAAAACATAACTGAATACCTAGATCTTCGCAAAACTTCCTGAAGGGTTCTGCATCGAACTGTGTTCCATTATCAACTGTGAGTTGTCTAGGCACTCCGAACCGGCAAATGATGTTCTTCCAAAAGAATTTCTGTACATTGTTCGAAGTGATAGCTGTCAAGGGCTCTACTTCCACCCACTTAGAAAAATATTCAATAGCTACCACTACGAACTTCAGATTTCCCTTGGCTACTGGAAAGGGTCCAATTAAATCCATACCCCATCTGACCATAGGCCATACCGGAGCAATGACTTGAAGAGCTGTTGGTGGGCGATGACTTCGTCGACCCATCCACTGGCATCCTTAACAAGTGCGGAATAAGCTCTCCGCATCAGCTGTTATTGTAGGCCAATAAAGCCCCTGGCGAAGTGTTTTTTCCTGCCAAAGCTCGCGGGGCTAAATGGCTACCACAAAGGCCTTCATGAATTTCTCGAAGAATTTCTTGACCTTCAGCTTGAGATACATCGGAGTAGAGGGGAACATACTCCGACCTTGTATAAAATACTGTTGATTATTTGATAATTTCTAGCTCTAAGCTTTAATCTTGACAGCTGTGGCTCTTCGGGCAAATTTGTTCCTCCCTGTAAAAGTTCCATGATTGAATTTTTCCAATCTGCACTAGGAATGCAAAGAATCTCTGCAGAGGGAATTTGTGGCACCGAAGGTATACTGAGCTCCTCATAGAAAGCTTCTTCTGGTACATCCACAGCTCCAGTTGCAGCTTTTGCTAAGATGTCCGCTTGCACATTTTCTGCTCTTGGTATACTCCGAATGTAAATACCCTTGAAGTGTGCATCGATTTTACGGATTTCTTCTAAGTACTTTGCAAGCTGTGGATGCCGAACCTGGAAACTTTTATCTACGTGCCCGGCTACTATCTGAGAATCTGTCTTTATAATAATTCTTGTAGCCCCTAGAGCACGTGCTTTTCGGAGTCCCAATAAAATCCCTTCATACTCCGCTATATTATTGGTAGACTTAAAGTTGAGTCTTGCGGAGTACATTGCTCTTTGCCCTGAAGGCGAAATTAATACTGCTCCGATGCCTGCTCTGGATGCTTGGAAAGCCCCATCGGAGTAAACAGTCCAAACTCCATCACTTGACTTCTCCGGAACCAAATTTGCAGGTGGAGTCCATTCTGCTACAAAATCTGCTAAGACTTACGATTTGATTGCTGTCCTTGCCAGGAAAGATATGCCAAAGGTTGCTAGCTCGACTGCCCACTTCCCAATCCTTCCAGTGGAATCCTTACTTCGAAGCATATCTCCTAAAGGATACGAAGTTGGTACAATTACATTATGTTCCAAAAAATAATGTCTTAATTTCCTCGAAGCCATTATCAGAGCATAAACGAACTTCTCAAGTTCGGAGTATCTTGTCTTCGCTCCTGATAATGCTTCGGATAAAAAATAAACAGGATTTTGGACCAACTTCCTATTGAAATCCACTTCTCTGACAAGGACTGCACTGACAGCAGAACCTGTAGCTGCAAGGTAAAGGAGTAGGGTTTCGTCCGCAGTAGGCACCGTGAGTGTAGCAAGATTACTGAGATACTCTTTAATATCTTCGAAGCTTTTCTGACACTCCGGTGTCCATGCAAAATCTTCGGACCCTTTCAATGCTTTAAATATAGGCAAGCTTCTCTCCGCAGACCTTGATAAAAACCTGCTAAGTGCTGCCAGACGCCCAGTCAGCTTTTGCACTTGCTTTAAATTTTCCGGAGGAGCCATTTTTTGCAGCGCAGTTATTTGAGTAGGGCTAGCTTCAATTCCCCTACTTGAAACTAAATACCATAACAACTTTCCAGCCTTAGCTCCGAAGATACATTTTTCGGGGTTAAGACGGATCCCACATGCCCGAAGGCTATTGAATGTTTCTGCTAAGTCTAGGTTATGTTGGTGCTTTAAAGCACTCTTTATTACAATATCATCCACATAGGCCTCCACATTGCGACCTAATTGATTACCTAGAGCCTTAGCAACTAACCTCGAAAAAGTAGCCCCGACATTTCTTAAGCCGAAGGGCATTCTTACATAACAGAAGACTCCCGAAGGAGTTACAAAGCTTGTCTTGATCTCATCTTCGCGCTTCAACCATATTTGATGATAACCAGAATACGCGTCAAGGAAGCTTAATAACTCCGAACCTGCGGTGGAGTCGACCAATTGATCAATTCGGGGCATGAGGTATGGGTCACGGGGGCATGCTTTATTCAAAGATGTGAAATCAATGCACATGCGCCACTTTCCGAAAGACTTCTTCCTGACGAAGACTGGGTTGGCTAACCATTCTGTGTGAGCCACTTCTCTGATAATCCCAGCCTTCAACAATTTCTCAACTTCGTCCTTCGCTAGAGCAGCTCTTTCTGCAGACATTTTCCGGAGTCCTTGCCGAACAGGGTGGGCCTTCGGGTTTACAAGTAAACTATGTTCAATGATATCCCGATCGACTCCGGTTATATCTTCGTCAGACCAAGCGAAGACATCCAAATTCTCTTCCACCACCTTTTCCAAGGAGGTTGCAACTTCTAGAGGTAAATCTTTACCAAATTGAAATGTATACTCTTTACCACCTTTAACAATGACCTTCGCTGCAATCTCTCCTTCAGGACTTGGTCTCGGAAAGGACTTCTTCGAAACTTCGGAGGAGGCTGAAAAAATTTCTTCATTATCTTGTACATTGTTTACTTGTCTTGGATCAAGAGGGGGACCATGACCATATTCCGCTCTCCGAGCGATAGCTTGATCTCCAAAGACAGTAAGGACTCCTGCTTGTGTGGGCATCTTCATGCACAAATAATTGTGATGCGCCACAGCTCCGAACTGGTTTAGCATGCCTCTTCCGAAGATGACGTTGTAAGCATACGGGGCATCTACAACATCAAAGATTACTT
The DNA here is from genome assembly GCA_019279435.1 of Zizania palustris. NCBI lineage: Eukaryota > Viridiplantae > Streptophyta > Magnoliopsida > Poales > Poaceae > Zizania > Zizania palustris. The sequence goes on along the minus strand of JAAALK010000286.1, from coordinate 5,107,768 downwards.
CCTCAGTTCGGGCCAATAAACCTTCTCCGAAGGTAACTTCCAGGCCTATTTGGCCAAGTGCATCAAGCGGAGGTCCTGCGAAGCCTTGCAAAGGACGAGCCGCTGGAAGGAGATGCTTTCTGCAGATGCACAATTGATCGAAGGCTTGAACAAAAATGATGTCTGCCGAACTACCTCCGTCAATCAATACCCTTCGAACTTCAGTGCCCGCAATATCAGCAGTGATAACAAGTGGGTCTGCATGCGGGAACTTAATGCCAGCTGCATCCTCTGCTGAAAACGATATCGGTACATGAGACCACTCCGGCATTGCAGCTGCAGACGACGAAGTCCCAATATGGCCTACTTCTCTGACGTAGTCCCTTCGCTGTCTCTTCGACATGCTTCCGAGGGTACCTCCTCCGGAGATAGGAAGAACTACTCTTTTCCCTCGGTCTTGCCCTTCCTCTTGCTTCAGAGGTGGCATAACATTGGCCACTGGAGGGTGTCTTGCAGCATCAAAGTTTTCTATCCGCGCCACAGCCTGGACCGGCTCTGGGCGCGTTGCAACTGGAACTCGGTCGGTAGTACCTCGACCCGAAGTTCTTTCTAGATACTCTCCTATTAGAGTAAGTATATCCTTGCAAGTATCAGTTGCATGGCTTCGATTTTCTCCATGGATGCAGCAGAAAAGGGTCTGGCCCTTGCCAGCCGTTTTCCCTGGCGGCCTCCAGCCGCTGGTCTTGTTCCCCGGAGACTGTGGAGCTCTCTGTGTAAACTTCTGTGGGGGTGCAATATTCAAGACTTCAGAACGAGGGTGCTTTTGCCCTCTTCTCCGATCATGTTGAACTTCGAAGACTGGTTCTTGCGGCTGTGCCGAAGTTTTCACTTCTACTTTAACTTCTTGCAATATGGATGAAGTAGCGGCAGTTCTTCGGAGCCAACCCTCTTCCGACCTCGCATACTCCTCGAAGTATGACATCAACGGAGAGACCGAGGAGATGCTTTTACGATGAAGCTTGTCCAGGAGGCCTTGATGAGTGACGCCTTCCCTGCTGCATCAACTACCGAAGATGCGGACAACCCCCGGATCTGCGACTTCATATGAGCGAAGCGCTTCAAATATTGCCTCAATGTCTCTCCGGGGAGCTGTTTCACCTGGAAAAGGCTTCCCGTTGACATCGGAGGCACGAAGGTGCCTTGAAAATTGCTTATAAACTTCTTCTTCAGCTGCCCCCATGAATTAATTGATCCTGGCTTCAAAGACCAGAACCACCTTAATGCCACTCCTTGAAGAGCTAAGGGGAAGCACTTCTCCATGGTGTCTCGAACTCCTCCGCTAGCTTCAATCGCTAGGGCATAAGAACGAACAAACTCTCCGGGATCTTCATCTCCAGCATACTTACAGAGCTTCGAAGTCTTAAACTTTGGATCGAAGCGAACTTTCTGCAGCTCAGGATGCAGCGGAGATTCATTGTCGAAGGAGGCGTTCTCCGGGGCTTCGGGATAATCGGGTTCATCGTCTTCGGGCACTTCTGGGATAGTTGGGATGGCTTGAGAGCGAAGCCTGTTCGCAGCTTCTTGTCGCCACCTTGCTACTTCAGCTTGAAGGTTGGCCATTTGAGTGGCCATATCTCCAAAATTGGCTTCATCTCCTCCAGAAGGATCTTCCGGGTCTTGAGAGCTAGTAGGATCAGTTTGGATTGGGATGGAAGGTGGAGGAGGGACTCCGGGTGGTCGAAGTATGGAAGGGGTTGGCGGAGAAGCTTCGTATGTTCGACGGATGGAAACTCCTTTCGGAGTTTGTGGAGGGAATGTCGAAGGCTCTCCGACTTCAACCGTGTCAAATGGTATCTCTCCGGAGATCCGAGAAGACCTCTGAACGGGATTGCGGGGTGCGCTCTGCTTAGGAGGCATGATGTAAGAAGTTGGTAGAGAACGAAGTTTTTCGGACTAGGTTCCCCACGGACGGCGCCAACTGTTGGCGTAAAAGATTACGCTAACAGGTTTCTGTAGAATAGAAACTAACAAACGAAGTGTTTGTGAAGAGAACTGTTCTAAGCCTCCTAAAGGATAATAACTTAGATTAGTTCGAATGTGTGTATTGAATAACTTGTATTCGGTCCCTATTACAGGGTGAAATGGGGGGTATTTATAGGCCCAAATATTAAGGAAAAGACCTATTTACCCCTCTATTACAACCGACATAGTGGAAACTATTCGGTACCCTTGATAGGGCCAAAATGGTAAAAGACTAATCTAATAATATAAAAGATAAATCTTCCATCTTAGCTGGCAATAAAGATCTCAAAGAGCCTTTGTTCGAAGATGTACTCCGTACCAATGCCTATCTTCGTACTTCGAGCTTGACTCAGGGTGTCTTCGAATATGGACGTCTGGAAACCTTCGAATCCACTATCTGCTTTTATGCTGTTGCGACAATAACCCCGAAGATGAGATATTTTCCCCCAACAACGCTGAACTGCTCGGGATCCTAGGTGATCTAAAGTCACCTCACCGAAGTCAGCAACTTGCACCTCTAGACTCGGCTGAGGGGGCTCGATCGAAGTAGAAGGAGTGATCAGACGTCCGCCCTCATCCTTAGTCGATGTCTCAGAAGGTATGGGGTCTATAGGTTGTGAAGAAGGCCCACCCTCATCAACAGCAGTAGCGTCATCATCTTCCTCGAAGATGGACTCTCTAAGCTCATCATCTCTATAAAGCTCAGAAGGAGTCAGCGAAGGCATGGTCTCATGAAAATAAACCTCACATGTCTCGACAAGCTGTTGAGAGTCGAGGTTCCAAACACAAAAGCCTCAGGAATGCAAAGCATAACCAAGAAAGACTTCATCCTAGCAACGAGACTCAAACTTGACCAAATGTCCTCCCTTCTTGAGCACAAAGCACTTGCACCCAAATGCTCGCAAGTGACTCTCCTTGGGCTGTCTACCAAACCGCAACTCATATGATGTCTTAGCTAAGTAAGCTCTAAAAAATGCGGTTGGCCAGATAGCAAGCCGTGTTCATGGCTTCAACCCAAAAGCGCCTAGGAGTCCTATGCTTATCGAGCATCGTCCTAGCCATCTCAACCAGCGTGCGGTTCTTTCATTCCACAACGCCGTTCTGTGGTGGAGTGTAAGGGGCAAAAAACTGATGATCAAGACCCTAATCACTACAGAAGCAGATGAACTGAGAGTTCTTCAACTCAGAGCCATTGTCAGAGCGAATGGCTCGCATACGACCATTGTTCTCATTCTTCATCTTTAAAATCAGGTCATGAACAAACTAGAAAGCCTCATCCTTACACTCCCGAAAGAAAACCCATGAGAATCGAGAAAAGTCATCAACTATCACAAGAGCGTACCACTTCCCACCGACTGAGCCTACCTTAGCTGGACCACCAGTATCCATGTGTAACAGCTCTCCTGGGTATGAAGTCATCACCTGAATCACAGGTGCGTGAGAAATGGCAACCATTTTCCCATGATGACAGGGATGGCAAACTAGATCCTTCTCCAACTTCAGCTTGGGCAATCCTCGGATAAGATCCATAGAGCTCAATCTGACTAGCAGATCAAAACTCAAATGACCTAACCTCCTATGCCACTTCTAGAGATCAGAGGAGGATCCAACAATCAAACAGCGAGAAGGCCAGAAGAACTAGAGAAATCAATACGAAAAACCTTACCGAAGGGTAAGATCTGGCAAACCAAAGATCTTCTAGAATCAACTATAGAAGACATGCCCTTCTTAAAGCAAACCACTAAACCATCCTCAAGAAGTTGCGAAAGAGACATAAAATAAAAATTCATGTTTCCAACCAAAGCAACTTTCTTCAATGAGAAATGATCAGAGATGTGAATCGACCCAATACCTTGTACCTTCCCTTGACCACTGTTCTCGAAAGTGATGTACTCGATCCTACAAGATCAATGGTCATGAGTGGGAGAAAATGGTCCGACACTAGGTTTAGCAAAAGTGCTAAACCAGTGTCGAGCATCTGCTCGAATGTAGGAAAGTGCAAGGAATCATAAGAATCTAGACCAAAACACGGCTCAAAGCGTGGTCCTCTGTTCTGCCTAAAGTAACGGTCACGAGGTCCAAAGCCGTATCCAGAACGTCTCGGAGCTGTACCGAAGCGAAAACCACCCTCCGGAGCACGGTCATGAAAGCCGTCTCCAATACCACCACCTACACGATGCGGCCTGGCCTCTAGCCTCTCTCCACATTGAGGGACTCTCTGTCTACCACCCTATTGGTAGAATTGCTCCTGCCCACCTCGAGCTCTCTCTGCTCTCTCAACCCGCTTCCTCCTTAAGCAAAACTCCTCAAGATGCCCGTCTCTCTAACAAAAATCACAGTGATAGGTAGGCTTATTTGGATGTGGTTGAGGCTTGGGGTTCTTAGACTTGGTGGTGTTAGGTGTAGACTCTTTGTTGTGAGAGGGTCCAGGTAGACAGTCAAGAGAAGATTGGAGATGTTTAGGCTTTGGGACCCAGATAGGCTTCTTGGGTGGAGCTTTAGGTTGTGCTTGGAACACTCCATGCTTGGGCTGACTAGCCTGGAAAGACTCAGTGGAGTGAGACTTGGGATATCTCTGCTCACGAGTCATCTTACTCCACTCCACTGCACGGCTAATGGCACTCTCAAAATCAGCCTTGGTGGAAGTGTAACCTACCCCAAACCCATCCTGCCTCTTGAACTGCTGGATCATCATGCCAAGCTGTGGCTCTCTGGTACTCACCCAACTCAGGATCTGACGAAGATAAAAGTTCTCATTCTGAGCATCAGCTAGCTCCTCTCTCAAAGAAGCTAGCACCTCCACCTTAAACAAGCAGATCTCACACTCTTTATCAACTTGGACAGACTTCTTAGCTTTTAGCTTGATCAGTTCCAATCTCAGGGACAAGCAGTTCTCACAAACAGTGGGTCGAACTGACAAGGTCTCAAGCTATAGCTTAGTCTGCTCCAACTCAACTCTCATCACTCTTGGGATGGGATGGGCAGTCTACACAAGGCATGACGACAGTAGCATGAGCATCTTTCAGCTCCAGCTGAGCGCTTTCAAGCTCAGTTGCCAAAGCGCCTCTCTCATCTTTGGTTGTGATGCGAGCGACTCTTTGGCTTGTCCCCGAAGGCCATGAAGCAGAGGCCCACCGGCTCGGCACGTTTTTCACTAGGCCACTGCTTACAAAAGTTTCTACATCAAGCAATTAATTCTTCACCTAGGACTGCGTGCGACCAGCAAAAGAATTATCAGATTCTCCTCATTTCGCGTGCACGACAGAATTAATTACTGTGCGTCGGTTGTTGTCCTTGTCCCTGTTTTACGTATCTTCAAAAGAATATTTGCAATCCATTTATGATTAGTCTGTTGGTTTGTTTAAGATAATGATAAGAGCTTTTTTTGATATCATGGTGTTTATTATTCTAGTTTAATTTTTGACTTTCTCATATATAGTTGTTTAATATTAGTTTTTTGACCAATTATGTCTTAATCTAAGATTGTTTTTTTGATTAACGTTAAGTGAGTGTTTAATCTGCCTTTAACTACTGTGGTGGTGTCTTTTCGTTTAGGACACCTGTCGTTTTAAGTTAGATTAATTTTTAGTGCTTATGATCTCTCAGACGGTCTGAGAAACCAAGGGTTGGTTTCGGAGTCTGTGATGAGTGATTGACAGATTTTATCCTCTGATTCGAAGGGGTCCCTCCGAAGGGGTTCAGAGGTTGTTTCACCGAAGGGTTCGGTGGGTTTGTTTGCTGCAGCTATTGCAGCGAAGTGTGCCTGTCGGAGGGGTCCGACAATACACAATGACTAGTGTTGGGGGAAAATATCTCATCTTCGGGGTTATTGCCGAAGCAGCATAAAGGCAGTCAGCAGGTTCGAAGGTTCTCCTAAGATCATCTTCGAAGATGCCCGGAATCCGGTTAGAAGCACGAAGATAGGCATAGGTTCAAAGTACATCTTCAAACTAATGCCCTCCAAGATCTTTTTTGCCAGCTAAGATGGAAGGCTTATCTTCTTTCTTATTAGATTAGTCTTTTACCATTTTAGCCCTATTAAGGGAACCGAATAGTTTCCACTATGTCGGTTGTAATAGAGGGGTAAATAGGTCTTTTCCTTAATGTTTGGGCCTATAAATACCCCCCATTTCACCCTGTAATAGGGACCGAATACAAGTTATTCAATACACACTTTCGAACTATTCTAAGTTATTATCCTTTCGGAGGCTTAGAACAGTTTGCTTCACAAACACTTCGTTTGTTAGTTTCTTTTCTACAGAAACCTGTTAGCGTAATCTTTTACGCCAACAGTTGGCGCCGTCCGTGGGGAACCTAGTCCGAAAAACTTCGTTCTCTACCAATTTCTTACATCATGCCTCCTAAGCGGAGCGCACCTCGCAATCCCACTCGGAGGTCCTCTCGGATCTCCGGAGAGATACCCTTCGACACAGTTGAAGTCGGAGGGTCTTCGGCTTTCCCTCCACAAACTCCGGAAGGGGCTTCTATCCCTCGAGGATACGAAGCCTCTCCGCCAACCCCTTCCATACTCCGACAGCCCGGAGTCACTTCTCCACCCTCCATTCCGATTCGAACTGATCCTATCAGTTCTCAAGACCTGGAAGGTCCTTCCGGAGGAGATGAAGATAGCCTTGGAGATATGGCCACTCAAATGGCCAACCTTCAAGCTGAGGTAGCAAGATGGCGACAAGAAGCTGCGGACAGGCTTCGCTCTCAAGCCATCCCAACTATCCCAGAAGTGCCCGAAGACGACGATCTTGATTATCCCGAAGCCCCGGAGAACGCCTCTTACGACAATGAATCTCCGTTGCATCTTGAGCTACAGAAGGTTCGCTTTGATCCAAAGTTTAAAACTTTGAAGCTCTGCAAGTATGCCGGAGATGAAGATCCCGGAGAGTTCGCGTGTTCTTATGCCCTAGCGATTGAGGCTAGCGGCGGAGTCAGAGACACTATGGCGAAGTGCTTCCCGTTAGCTCTTCAAGGAGTGGCGTTGAGATGGTTCTGGTCTTTAAAACCAGGATCAATCAATTCGTGGTCGCAGTTGAAGAGGAAGTTTATAAGTAACTTTCAGGGCACCTTCGTGCCTCCTATGTCAACAGGAAGCCTATTCCAGGTGAAACAGCTCCCCGGAGAAACATTGAGGCAGTACTTCAAGCGCTTCGCTCATACGAAGTCGCAAATTCGGGGGCTGTCCACATCCTCAGTGGTTGATGCGGCTCGGGAAGGCGTCAGTCATCAAGGCCTTCTGGATAAATTGCATCGGAAGAGCATCTCCTCAGTTTCGCAGTTGATGTCATATTTCGAGGAGTATGCTAGGTCAGAAGAGGGTTGGCTTCGGAGGACTGCTGCTACTTCGACTGTATTGCAAGAAGTCAAAGCAGAAGTGAAGACTTCGGCACAGCCGCAGGAACCAGTCTTCGAAGTGCAACATGATCGGAGAAGAGGGCAAAAGCACCCTCGCTCTAAAGTCTTGAATATTGCACCCCCACCGAAGTTTGCACCAAGAGCTCCACAGTCTACGGGGAACAAGGCCAGCGGCTGGAGGCCGCCAGGGAAAACGGCTGGCAAAGGCCAGACCCTTTTTTGTTGTATTCATGGAGAAAATCGAAGCCATGCAACTGACACTTGCAAGGCTATCCTTACCCTAAGGGGAGAGTACTTGGAGAGAACTTCGGGTCGAGGCAGTACTGACCGAAGTCCAGCAGCAACGCGCCCAGACCCGGTCCAGGCTGTGGCGCGGATAGAAAATTTTGATGCTGCAAGGCACCCTCCGGTGGCCAATGTTATGCCACCTCCGAAGCAAGAGGAAGGGCAAGATAGAGGAAAAAGAGTAGTTCTCCCTATCTCCGGAGGAGGTACCCTCGGAAGCATGTCCAAGAGACAGCGAAGAGAGTACGTTCGGGAAGTAGGTCATATTGGGACTTCGTCATCTGCAGCTGCTATGCCGGAGTGGTCTCATGTTCCGATATATTTCTCTGCGGAGGATGCAGCTGGTATTAAGTTCCCGCATGCAGATCCATTGGTTATCACTGCTGATATTGCAGGGACTGAAGTCCGAAGGGTGCTAATTGACGGAGGTAGTTCGGCAGATATCATTTTTGTGCAAGCCTTCGATCAGTTATGCATTTCCAGGAAGCATCTCCTCCCAGCGGCTCGTCCTCTGCAAGGCTTCGCAGGACCTCCGCTTGATGCACTTGGCCAGATAGGCCTGGAAGTTACATTCGGAGAAGGTTTATTAGCTCGAACTGAAGAAGTTATCTTTGATGTGGTAGATGCCCCGTATGCTTATAATGTCATATTCGGACGGGGCATGTTGAATCAGTTCAGAGCTGTGGTGCATCACAACTACTTGTGCATGAAGATGCCCACTCAAGCAGGAGTCTTAACAATCTTCGAAGATCAAGCCATTGCTCGGAGGGCAGAATATGGTCACGGTCCCCCTCTTGATCCGAGGCAAGTAAATAGTGTGCAGGATAATGAAGAAATTTTTTCAGCCTCCTCCGAAGCTTCGAAGAAGTCTTTTCCGAGACCAAGTCCCGAAGGAGAGATTGCAACGAAGATCATTGTTAAAGATGGTAAAGAATACACTTTTCAATTTGGTAAAGATTTACCTCATGAAGTTGCAACCTCCTTGGAAAAGGTAGTGGAAGAAAATTTGGATGTCTTCGCTTGGTCTGACGAAGATATCACCGGAGTCGATCGGGATATCATCGAGCACAGTTTACTTGTAAACCCGAAGGCCCGGCCTGTTCGACAAGGACTCCGGAAGATGTCCGCAGAGAGAGCTGCTCTAGCTAAGGACGAAGTTGAAAAACTATTGAAGGCTGGGATTATCAGAGAAGTGGCTCACACAGAATGGTTAGCCAACCCAGTCTTCGTCAGGAAGAAGTCTTCCGGGAATTGGCGCATGTGCATTGATTTCACATTCCTGAATAAAGCATGCCCACGTGACCCCTACCCCATGCCCCGAATTGATCAAGTAGTTGACTCCACTGCAGGTTCGGAGTTATTAAGCTTCCTTGACGCGTATTCTGGTTATCATCAAATATGGTTGAAGCGCGAAGATGAAATCAAGACAAGCTTTGTAACTCCTTCGGGAGTCTTCTGCTATGTAAGAATGCCCTTCGGCCTAAGAAATGCCGGGGCTACTTTTTCAAGATTAGTTGCTAAGGCTCTAGGTCATCAACTAGGTCGCAATGTGGAGGCCTATATGGATGATATTGTAATAAAGAGTGCTTTAAAGCACCAACATAGCCTAGACTTAGCAGAAACATTCAATAGCCTTCGGGCATGTGGGATCCGTCTTAACCCCGAAAAATGTATATTCGGAGCTAAGGCTGGAAAGTTGTTAGGGTATTTAGTTTCAAGCAGGGGAATTGAAGCTAGCCCTACTCAAATAACTGCGCTGCAGAAGATGGCTCCTCCGGAGAATTTAAAGCAAGTGCAAAAGCTGACTGGATATCTGGCCGCACTTAGCAGGTTTTTATCAAGGTCTGCGGAGAAGAGCTTGCCAATATTTAAAGCTTTGAAAGGGTCCGAAGATTTTGCATGGACACCGGAGTGTCAGAAAAGCTTCGAAGATATTAAAGATTATCTCAGCAATCTTGCTACACTCACGGTGCCTATTGCGGACGAAACCCTACTCCTGTATCTTGCAGCTACAGGTTCAGCTGTCAGCACAGTCCTTGTCAGAGAAGTGGATTTCAATGGGAAGTTGGTCCAAAATCCTGTCTATTTTGTATCCAAAGCATTGTCAGGAGCGAAGACAAGATACTCCGAACTTGAGAAGTTCGTTTATGCTCTGATAATGGCTTCGAGAAAGCTAAGACATTATTTTTTTGCTCACAATGTAATTGTACCAACTTCGTATCCCTTAGGAGATATGCTCCGAAGCAAAGATTCCACTGGAAGGATTGGAAAGTGGGCAGTAGAGCTAGCACCCTTCGGCATATCTTTCCTGGCAAGGACAGCTATCAAATCCCAAGTCCTAGCAGACTTCGTAGCAGAGTGGACTCCACCTGCGAATTTGACTCCGGAGAAATCAAATGACGGAGTTTGGACTGTTTACTCTGATGGGGCTTTCCAAGCATCCGGAGCAGGCATTGGGGCAGTGTTGATTTCACCGTCAGGGCAAAGAGCAATGTACTCCGCAAGACTCAACTTTAAGTCTACCAATAATATAGCGGAGTACGAAGGGATTTTGTTGGGACTCCGGAAAGCACGTGCTCTAGGGGCTACAAGAATAATTATAAAGACAGATTCTCAGATAGTAGCAGGGCACGTAGATAAAAGTTTTCAAGTTCGACATCCACAGCTTGCAAAATACTTGGAAGAAATCCGCAAAATCGAAGCACACTTCAAGGGTATTTCCATTCGGAGTATACCAAGAGCTGAAAACGTGCAAGCGGACATTTTAGCGAAGGCTGCAGCCGGAGCTGTGGATGTGCCTGAAGAAGCTTTCTATGAGGAGCTCAATATACCTTCGGTGCCACAAATTGCCTCTGCAGAGATTCTTTGCATTCCTAGTGCAGATTGGAAAGATTCGATCATAGAACTCTTGCAAGGAGGAACAAATTTGCCCGAAGAGCCCCAGTTGTCCAGATTAAAGCTCAGAGCCAGAAGCTATCAGTTAATCAACGGTATATTATACAAGGCCGGAGTATGTTCCCCTCTACTCCGATGTATATCTCAAGCCGAAGGCCAAGAAATTCTTCGAGAAATTCACGAAGGCCTTTGTGGAAGCCATTTAGCCCCTAGAGCTCTGGCAGGAAAAACACTTTGCAAGGGGCTTTATTGGCCCACAATAACAGCTGATGCGGAGAGCTTGGTCCGCACTTGTCAAGGATGCCAGTGGATGGGTCGACGGAGTCATCGCCCACCAACAGCTCTTCAAGTCATTGCTCCGGTATGGCTTATGGCCAGATGGGGTATGGATCTAATTGGTCCCTTTCCATTAGCAAAGGGAAATCTGAAGTTCGCAGTGGTAGCTATTGAATATTTTTCTAAGTGGGTGGAAGCAGAGCCCTTAACAGCTATCACTTCGAATAATGTACAGAAATTCTTCTGGAAGAACATTATTTGCTGGTTCGGAGTGCCTAGATATCTCACAGTTGATAATGGAACACAGTTCGACGCAGAACCCTTCAGTAAGTTTTGCGAAGACCTAGGCATTCAGCTATGTTTTGCTGCAGTGAGGCATCCTCAGTCGAATGGAGCCGTAGAGCGAGCCAATGGGAATATTTTATCAGGGCTGTTGGGGGAGATAATCCCTGGAGTCAGCGGGGTGGGCCCCCGGCCGGAGGGCCCAGGCTTGATGACGGAGGCCACCTTTCGGAGGAGCGTGGCCGGAGGTCACCTTCCGGAGGAGCGTGGCCGGAGGTCACCTTCCGGAGGAGCGTGGCCGGAGGTCGCCTTCCGGAGGGGCAAAGCCGGAGGTCGCCCTTCGGCGTAGGACACAGGAGCTCGTCCTCCGGAGGCTGAAGGCCCGGGGCTCTCGGCTGGCCCGGCGAGACGAGCCCAAAGAGAGTCGTGGCGGGAAAAGGACCAGGCGGTCGTGCGAAAGGACAGGATCGCGATCTTCTGAGCCGTGTCGGGCGGCACAAGAAGCGTCCGACACGGCCGATACGCTGTCAGAGTCGAATCTTCTTGTCTGTACTATGTACCTCTTTGTCTGTACTACCGGTCAGGGTTGGTCGGGTGGCCGTTGGCAGCCCGGAGGCACTTAGTCCTCTGGGCGGGGCGCCCTATAAATACCCCTCACTACAGTTGTAACAAACAAGCTGACCAAGGCATTGAATACACTACTCTTGTTTTCCACTAAAACCTGCTGGTTCGATCCGTCGTCCCAACAGTTGGCGCCGTCCGTGGGGATCCTAGTCCGAAAAGCTAGTGTCCTCTACACCCATCCACCCAAAGCATGTCGAGCCGGAAAGGAGCGAGCACGGCCCCCCTGCGCAGGTCGACCCGAACCGCTGGGGGCGAGCCCGCCCCGACCGTCGACCCCAATCCTTCAGCTCCCATCACCACCACCGTCGGAGCGGCGCCCCCAGCGGGCTCCACCCAGTTGCAAGAAGAGACGCCCGGAGCTCAAGGCACCGACGGCCTGCCCGAGCCGACCTCCGCCAACCTGGCCGGGTCGCCGGGCGGGCCGCCGGAGCAGCGTCTCCCAGGTGGACCTCCGGTAGTAGTGTCCCTTCAGACGGACTACGTCCGCTCGCGGGACCCCGACACAACTTCCGGGGGCAGCGGGAGCCAGGCCGATGCCCTGGCTGCCGAGAACGCCAGGCTAAAGGCGGAGCTAGCTTTGTGGCGTCAGGAAGCGTCGCTCCGGCCCCCGACCCCCCCGGCAGCCTTCCGCGCCGCGAGAGCTGCGGTCACGGACCTGAGCGACGACGAGAACCCCCCGGAAGAGGAGAACGCATCATACGACGAGGACTCTCCCCTGCACCCGGACCTCCAGAGGGTGCGCTTCAGTTCGAGCTTCCGCGCCGCCAAACTCCCCAAGTACTCCGGGGACTCCGACCCCGGCGAGTTCTCTCGTTCTTACGCTCTGGCAATAGAAGCATCGGGGGGGAGCCGGGACGCCATGGCCAAATGCTTCCCTCTGGCGCTCGAAGGGATCGCCCTTCGGTGGTTCTGGTCTCTCCGGCCAGGGACCATCCACTCGTGGGAGCAGCTGAAAAAGAAGTTCGTCAACAACTTCCAGGGGACCTTCGTGGCCCCCATGTCCACCGGGAGCCTTTTTCAAGTGAAGCAGCAACCCGGAGAGACCCTGCGGCAGTACTCCCAGCGCTTTGCGCACACCAAAGCTCAGATCAAGGGGCTTTCGGCTTCTTCAGTCATCGACGCGGCTAGGGAAGGCGTCACCCACCCAGGTCTCCTCGACAAGCTCCACCGGAAGCCCATCTCTTCGGTGGCACAGCTCATGACGTACTTCGAAGAGTACGCCCGGTCCGAAGAGGGCCAGATACGCCGACAGGCGATGGTAGTCCCTGTCCGGGCTCCGAGCGCCCGAGCGTACGAAGTGCCTCCGGAGCCCAGCCGGGGCCCACGTCGCGCCCCTGACTTCCGGCGCCCGGAGCCCGCTCGCCCGGACCTCGTTCATCAAGATTCTCGGCGGAACCGGAAGCACTTTCGGGGGGAAGTCCTTAGCATCACCCCTCAAGCGCCCGCCAAGCACCTGCACACGCCCGGCGGAAGTCGCCAGGCCGGGCCCAAGCCTCCACCCCGAGCGCCTGCCAGGGGAACCTTTTACTGCAGCGTCCATGGAGAGAACCGGAGCCACGACACCGACTCCTGCCGCACCATCCTCGCTCTTCGCAGTGACTACCTCGAGCGCCAGTCCGGTCGCGGTTCCTCCGACCGGGGGCATTCTACCCCTCGGCCAGACCCGGTCCAAATAGTCGGCCGTCAGGAAGAGCCGGAGGCCGTGACCCCGGCCGAGGGATTCGGCGGAGTCCCAACCCTCAAACTCGAAGCCGCTCCGGACCGTGGCAAGCGCGTGGTCCTTCCCATATCCGGAGGGGGAGCCCTCGGAGCGCTGTCCAAGCGGCAGCGTCGGGATTACGTTCGGGAAGTTGGGCACATCGGCACGTCCAGCCCTTCGGTCCTCCCGGAGTGGTCTCACGTCCCCATCAGCTTCACCGCCGAGGATGCCGCCGGCGTCAAGTTTCCTCACGCCGACCCACTCGTCATTTCGGCAGACATCGCCGGAGCCGAGGTGCGTCGCATTTTAGTCGACGGAGGAAGTTCCGCTGACATCATCTTCGTGCAGGCCTTTGACCAACTGTGCTTGTCGCGCAAGCACCTGCTGCCAGCCTCGCGACCACTCCAAGGCTTCTCGGGCCCTCCGCTCGACGCTCTGGGCCAGGTCTTGTTGGAAGTGGCGTTCGGCGTCGCGCCCCTCCAGCGTCGCGAGGAAATCCTGTTCGACGTCGTCGACGCTTCATACGCCTACAACGCCATCTTCGGCCGAGGGATGCTCAACCGTTTCGGCGCCATCGCCCACCACAACTACCTCTGCCTCAAGATGCCGACTCCCGGAGGGGTGTTGTCTGTGCTGGGCGACCAAGCTGCAGCCCGCCGGGTCGAGTACGGCCATGCGGCGCCGCTGGAGCCACGGCAGGTCCACAGTGTCCGTGAAGGCGCTGAAGACGCCAACCTCCCACTGGAGGCCAGCCCTGCGCAGAAAGGGCGCCCCGCCAAACCCCTCCCAGAAGGCGAAGTCATCACCAAGACCCTGACCTGCGGAGGGAAAGAGTACTCGATCAAGTTCGGAGGAGGCCTGGAGCCAGAATTATCAGCACAGCTCGAGGCCATCGTCTGCAACAACCTCGACATCTTCGCATGGTCAGACGAAGACATTCCTGGCGTCGACCGGACCATCATCGAGCATTCCCTAGCGGTTGACCCGAAGGCACGACCAGTCCGCCAGGGGCTTCGGAGGCTATCCGCCGAACGGGCTGAGCTCGCCAAGGCCGAGACCGATAAGCTGCTCCGCGCCGGGGTCATCAGGGAAGTGAGTCACACCGACTGGTTGTCCAACCCTGTGTTTGTCCAGAAGAAAACATCTGGCAAATGACGCATGTGTATCGACTTTACTTCTTTGAATAAAGCTTGCCCCCGTGATCCCTACCCGCTGCCTCGCATCGATCAGCTAGTAGATTCCACAGCCGGAGCCGAGCTCCTCAGCTTCCTCGACGCATATTCCGGTTATCATCAGATCTGGCTCAAGCCTGAAGACCAAGTGAAAACTAGCTTCGTCACCCCAGCCGGAGTGTTCTGCTACCTCCGGATGCCCTTCGGCCTACGTAACGCCGGAGCAACCTTTTCAACGTTAATCTCAAAGGCCCTCGGTCATCAGCTCGGGCGGAACGTGGAAGCTTACATGGACGACATCGTCATCAAGACTGCCTCCGCAAATCAGCACGGTTCCGACATAGCCGAAACCTTCGACAGCCTCCGGCGGTGTGGGATCTGGCTTAACCCTGACAAGTGCGTCTTCGGAGCACGCGCAGGGAAGCTGCTTGGGTACCTCGTCTCCAGCCGCGGCATCGAAGCAAGTCCAACACAAGTTCAAGCATTGCAGAACATGGCGCCACCTCAGAACCTGCGGCAGGCGCAGAAGCTGGCCAGACGGTTGGCCGCCCTGGGGCGTTTTCTCGCCAAATCAGCAGAGCGAAGTTTGCCCATCTTCAAGGTGCTTCGAGGTTCCAAGCATTTCGAATGGACCCCCGAGTGCCAGGATTGTTTCCAGCAAATCAAGGATTATCTCTCCGGCCTCGTGGCCCTCGCCACGCCACGGGCCGACAGTCCCTTGCTGGTTTATCTCGCCGCCTCTGGCACCGCCGCAAGCGCGGCCTTGGTTCAGGAGGAAGAGTGCGGGGGGAAGCTAGTTCAGCGGCCCGTCTACTTCGTTTCCGAGGTTCTCGCCGACGCCAAGGCCAGATACTCCGAGCTAGAGAAGGTGGCTTATGCCCTCGTCATGGCCTCCCGCAAGCTCCGGCACTATTTCTTGGCCCACGACATCATCATTCCAACAGCCTATCCGTTGGGCGACATGTTCAGAAACAAAGACGCCACGGGTCGCATCGGGAAGTGGGCGGTAGAGCTGGCCCCGTTCGGGATCTCCTTCGTTGCCCGGACGGCCATTAAATCCCAGATTCTCGCTGACTTCGTCGCAGAGTGGACGTGGGCCCGAGAACCCGCGAGCGCCAGCACGGGCGAAGAGATTTGGACCGTTTTTTCAGATGGCGCTTACCAGGCCTCCGGGGCTGGAGCCGGAGCAGTCATCATCTCCCCATCGGGTCAGCAGGCCCTATACTCCGCTCGGTTAAGCTTCAAGGCCACTAACAACGTCGCAGAATACGAAGGAGTCCTCTTGGGACTTCGCAAGGCGCTCGCTTTGGGCGCCGCGCGCGTGATCGTGAAGACCGATTCCCAAGTGGTCGCCGGGCACATCGACAAGTCCTTTCGAGCGAAGCACCCGGACCTCGCTTCCTACCTCGACTCCATCCGCAAGTTCGAAGCCTCCTTCAAAGGCATCTCCGTCCAGAACATCCCGCGAAGCGACAACGCCCAAGCGGATGCCCTCGCTAAAGCCGGGGCCGGCGCCCAGGCCTTGCCGCCAGGGGCTTTCTTCGAGGAACTCGCCCAACCTTCGGTAATTCATCGAAGCGAGGCGGCCGACCCCGCCGCCCCGGAGGGGAACGAACAGTCGTCATGCCCGGCCCCAGTACTCTGTACAGCCAGCGTCGATTGGCGCGAGCCCATCCTCCGCGCGCTCGCAGGCGGCAATGAAGTCCATCCCAGTCCCGAGCAGGTTCGCCTGCAACTCCGCGCTAGCTCTTTCGAGGTCATCAATGGAATCCTGTACAAGTCCGGAGTATGTTCCCCGTTGCTCCGCTGCGTCTCGCATTCCGACGGGGTCGCCATGCTCCGGGAGATACATGAAGGGTTGTGCGGCAGTCACTTAGCGCCGCGGGCCCTCGCAGGCAAAGCTCTCCGGCAAGGCGTGTACTGGCCCACCATCATCGCCGACGCCGAAGAACTCGTCCGCGCCTGCCAAGGTTGCCAGTGGATGGGCCGACGCAGTCACCGCCCCCCAGCAAGGTTGCTACCTATCCCTCCTGTGTGGCCCTTGGCCCGCTGGGGCATGGACCTCGTCGGTCCGCTCCCCAGAGCGAAGGGAAACCTCCGCTTCGTCGTTGTCGCAGTTGAGTACTTCTCCATGTGGGTCGAAGCGGAGCCTCTCACCACCATCACATCCCGAAGTGTCCAGAAGTTTTTCTGGCAGCATATCGTGTGCCGATTCGGAGTACCCAAGCAGCTCACATTGGATAACGGAACGCAGTTTGATGCCGGCAGCTTCCGGGCATTCTGTGACGAGCTGGGAGTTCAGCTTTGCTTCGCGGCCGTGCGGCACCCCCAGTCTAACGGAGCAGTGGAGCGAGCCAACGGGCACATTCTGTCCGGCCTTCATAAGCGTATTGTCGGGTTGGCCCGAGGCACGTGGCCCGACGAACTACCCAAGGTCTTATGGTCCATCCGGACGACCGTTTCCCGGGCAACGGGCTTCACCCCGTTCCGCCTCCTGTTCGGCGACGAAGCGATGACGCCAACGGAGCTCCGCGCCGGTTCACTGCGCGTCGTAGCACCCGAAGTTGAAGATGAGCGCGCCGTCTCCCTCGACCTAGCGGAAGAAACGCGGCTGCGCGCCGTCGCCAACCTGTCCCACTATCAGAAGGAGACCAAGGGGTGGTATGATACCAAGGTTAAGCGCAACGAGTTCCAACCAGGGCACCTCGTCCTCCGCGCGGTGGTCGCCCCTTCCAAGTTGGGCAACAAATGGGATGGACCGTACATTGTTACGAAGTCCGGACGGCCTGGGTCCTACCGCCTCGCTACACTAGAAGGCGAAGAGCTGAAGCATTCGTGGCACGCTGGGGACCTGAAGCGCTACTTTCCGTAACACTACCGATGTACTTTATTCGCGGCCATCGCCGCCTGTTTGTATCCCCCATCTGGGTAATAAAATTTTCAGCCAACTATTCCGACCGACACACCTCGCGTCGCCCCTCGCATTCGGGTTCCGAGCTCCGGCTCGACGCGCCTCATATTCGGGTTCCGAGCTCCGGCTCGACGCACCCTCGCATTCGGGTTCCGAGCTCCGGCTCGACGCGCCCTCATATTCGGGTTCCGAGCTCCGGCTCGACGCACCCTCGCATCCGGTGTCCGAG
>JAAALK010000286.1:4970397-5089930 GCA_019279435.1 Zizania palustris | reverse complement strand
AACTTCTTCAGTTCGGGCTAGTAAACCTTCTCCGAAGGTTACTTCCAGGCCTATCTGGCCAAGTGCATCAAGCGGAGGTCCTGCGAAGCCTTGCAGAGGACGAGCCGCTGGGAGAAGATGCTTCCTGGAAATGCATAACTGATCGAAGGCTTGTACAAATATGATATCTGCCGAGCTACCTCCGTCAATTAGCACCCTTCGGACTTCAGTCCCTGCAATATCAGCAGTGATAACCAATGGATCTGCATGCGGGAACTTGATACCAGCTGCATCCTCCGCAGAGAAAGATATTGGAACATGAGACCACTCCGGCATTGCAGCTGCAGATGACGAAGTCCCAATATGGCCTACTTTCCGAACGTACTCTCTTCGCTGTCTCTTGGACATGCTTCCGAGGGTACCTCCTCCGGAGATAGGGAGAACTACTCTCTTTCCTCTATCTTGCCCCTCTTCTTGCTTCGGAGGTGGCATAACATTGGCCACCGGAGGATGCCTTGCAGCATCAAAATTTTCTATCCGCGCCACAGCCTGGACCGGCTCCGGGCGCACTGCTGCTGCTGGACTTCGGTCGGTACTACCTCGACCCGAAGTTCTCTCCAAGTATTCTCCCCGAAGGGTAAGAATAGCCTTGCAAGTGTCAGTTGCATGGCTTCGATTCTCTCCATGAATACAGCAAAAAAGGGTCTGGCCCTTGCCAGCCGTTTTCCCTGGCGGCCTCCAGCCGCTGGACTTGTTCCCCGCAGACTGTGAAGCTCTTGGTGCAAACTTCTGTGGGGGTGCAATGTTTAAGACTTCAGAGCGAGGGTGCTTTTTCCCTCTTCTTCTATCATGTTGCACTTCGAAGACTGGTTCTTGCGGCTGTGCCGAAGTCTTCAACTCTGCTTTAACTTCCGTCAATACTGTCGAAGTAGCAGTAGTCCTCCGAAGCCAACCTTCTTCTGACCTCGAGTACTCCTCGAAGTACGACATCAGCTGTGACACTGTGGCGATGCTCTTCCGATGCAGTTTATCCAGAAGGCCTTTATGACTGACGCCTTCCCGAGCCGCATCAACCACCGAGGATGTGGACAGCCCCCGAATTTGCGACTTCGTGCGAGCGAAGCGCTTGAAGTACTGCCTCAATGTTTCTCCGGGGAACTGTTTCACTTGGAAAAGGCTTCCTGTTGACATGGGGGGCACGAAGGTGCCCTGAAAGTTACTTATAAACTTCCTCTTCAACTGTGACCACGAAATGATTGATCCTGGCTTTAAAGACCAGAACCATCTCAACGCCACTCCTTCAAGAGCTAACGGGAAGCACTTCGCCATAGTCTCTCTGTCTCCGCCACTAGCCTCAATCGCTAGGGCGTAAGAACGCGCAAACTCACTGGGATCTTCGTCTCCGGCATATTTGCAGAGCTTCAAAGTTTTGAACTTCGGATCGAAGCGAACCTTCTGAAGCTCAGGATGCAACGGAGATTCATTGTCGTAAGAGGCGTTCTCCGGGGCTTCGGGATAATCAAGATCGTCGTCTTCGGGCACTTCGGGGATAGCTGGGGTGGCTTGAGAGCGAAGCCTGTTCGCAGCCTCTTGTCGCCACCTCGCTACCTCGGCTTGAAGATTGGCCATTTGAGTGGCCATGTCTCCAAGGCTATCTTCATCTCCTCCGGAAGGACCTTCCGGGTCTTGAGAACTGGTGTGATCAGTTCGAATCGGAATGGAGGGTGGCGGAGTGGCTCCGGGCGGTCAGAGTATGGAAGGGGTTGGCGGAGAGGTTTCGTATCCTCGAGGGATAGAAGCCCCTTGCGGAGTATGAGGTGGAGGGATAGTCGAAGACCCTCCGACTTCGACTGTGTCGAAGGGTATCTCTCCGGAGATCCGAGAGGACCTCCGAGTGGGATTGCGAGGTGCGCTCCGCTTAGGAGGCATGATCGAAGAAGTTGGTAGAGAACGAAGTTTTTTGGACTAGGTTCCCCACGGACGGCGCCAACTGTTGGCGTAAAAGATTACGCTAACAGGTTTCTGTAGAAAAGAAACTAACAAACGAAGTGTTTGCGAAGCAAACTGTTCTAAGCCTCCGAAAGGATAATAGCTTAGAATAGTTCGAAAGTGTGTATTGAATCACTTGTAATCGGTCCCTATTACAGGGTGAAATGGGGGGTATTTATAGGCCTAAACATTAAGGAAAAGACCTATTTACCCCTCTATTACAACCGACATTAAGGAAACTATTCGGTTTCCTTAATAGGTCTAAAATGGTAAAAGACTAATCTAATAGGATAGAAGATAAGTCTTCCATCTTAGCTGGCAGAAAAGATCCTGAAGGACTTTGGTTCGAAGACATACTTCGAACTAGCGCCTGTCTTCGGGCTTCGAACGAGGTTCTGGGCATCTTCGAAGATGGTCTTCGGACAATCTTCGAACTGGTTGACTGCCTTTATGCTGCTTCGGCAATAACCCCGAAGATGAGATATTTTCCCCCAACAAAGAAAAATAAGGTAAAAAGTTTAACCCTAATGACCAAAAGCCGAACAAAAGCTAGAAGCGGTCATTATGGTTAACCAAAACGTAAAAGCTAAAAATGAGTGCGATTTCAGAACAACAAGCATATCAACAGAGTAAGAACTCCCCCTTAAACTCTGATCCCAAATTTTCTCCCCCTTGTTGACAAGTGAACTCATCAAGCACTCAATAGAGACACAGACTCCCCCTCAAAATATGCAGTGAATTCAACTAGAGTGCATAAGGAGTGTAGAAAGCATGCTTCTCAGATATGATTGAATACAATTACAACATCTAACAGATACAGCAAAAGACATACTGTAACGATACATGGCATGATCAGTGCAACAGATGATATCTAAAGAAAGTCATTTGCATGGATTTTTCAGTTTTTGCAAACAAAAACATCACCACATGTTCCAATAAACAAGCAAGGTAAAGCATGAGATGCAAAAGCTAACTGATATCTACCAAGATAAGCATTGTCCAAAACAAAGTGCTTCAGCAAACTTGTTATTATTTCAATTTTCAAGCTTTTATTTTCCCTTTTTCATTTTTGCCAGGGGTTATTTGCATGTCAAACCTTATGCTGACCGACCAAGTCAAGCCTAGGCCAGAACTGGACCATCAGAAGCTTAAGACATTGGTCTTGGCATACACTATAGTGTCCTAGTTCATACCAAAGTGCTATGGTACGCAGTCCAAAACAATGCAATGCGACAAGACAAACACACCTGGATCTTTTCAATTTTAAGCATAAAAAGGCATGGAATTTTCATTTTTCTGGTTTTTCATCATTTTTATAGCACATATCCATGTTTGAAAGCAGAAGGATGTCCAAGTTGCATGTTTGCATCTAAGTCAGGAACTAGCTACAAGGCATGTAACATATAGCAAGAGCACTTAGCCTACACATGCTAGTTACCAGAAGCAATGGTGATCATTTTTTAGGTTTAAAGCGTAAAAGCCATTCATATGACAGATATCAGACATATCAAGTGAACTGAACCAAAGCATGATCAATGACAAGTATTCAAAAGCATGTACCAGCTAGAATAAGTAAAGCAGTTCAATCATATAACAGAAGCAGCTCTAGAGTGTGATATGTGAATATGCAAGGTATGAACACACACAAAAAGACTCAAGAAAAGAGTAAAGAAGAAAGAAAACTGACGCAAAATATCCTAAAAAGGATACACAACACCCAAATTCCCTTGTAAACACTCGAATGTAGACTGATCTAGGGGTTTGGTGAAAATATCAGCCAATTGATGATGGGTATCAACATGAACAAGGTCAATGACACCTTTCTCATATTGATCCCGCAAGAAGTGAAAGCGCACATCAATGTGTTTGGTTTTTGAATGGAGACATGGGTTTTTCCCTACACTAATTGCACTGGTGCTATCGCAAAACAAAGGAACTCTGGTAGGAAAGAACAACCCAAAATCTCGTAGAGTGGAAATCATCCAAACCAACTATGAGCAGCATCTAGCAGCAGCTACGTACTCAGCCTCTGTGGTCGAAAGAGCAACTCCAGATTGCTTTCAAGAAGACCAAGAGACAAGAGAAGAACCAAGAAACTGGCAAGTACCGGAAGTCGACTTGCGATCCAACCGGCACCCACCAAAGTCGGCATCCGAAAAGCCAGATAAATCAAGAGATGGTGATGCTGAATAGTAAAGACCGAGATCGGGCACATAAGTGAGATACCTGAAGATGCGCTTGACAGCCTGCCGATGAGACGCGCGTGGTGAAGACTGGAAACACGCGCAAAGTCCCACGGCGAACTGTATGTCCGGTCTTATCGCCGTCAAGTACAATAGCGAACCGATCATCCCTCGAAACTCCATTTCATTGACCTTGACACCGCTCTCATCCTTGTCCAGACCCCCAGAAGTGCCAATCGGGGTCATCTGCGGCTTCACTTCACCACCAAAGTCAAATTTCTTTAACATATCACGAGTGTACTTACCTTGGTGGATGAAGGTGCCGTCCTTGGTCTGCTTGATCTGGAGTCCGAAGAATTACTTGAGCTCACCCATGAGGATCATCTCAAACTCACTGTGCATCTGCTCAGAAAACTTGGACACAAGATCATTAGTAGTACCGCCAAAAATAATATCGTCCACGTAAATCTGAGCAACTAAAAAATCTGAAGCATCTCTGAGCAAGAAAAGAGTTTTGTCCACAGAACCCATCACAAAGCCCTTCCCCAACAAAAATTGCTTTAATCGGTCATACCAAGCCCTGGGGGCTTGCTTCAACTCGTATAATGCTTTGTGCAACTTAAAAACATGTCGAGAAAACTTAGGGTTCTCAAAACCGGGGGGTTGCCTAACATAAACCTCCTCTTCTATGTACCCGTTCAGAAAAGCACTCTTAACATCCATTTGAAAAAGCTTAAAACCGTTTGAAACGGCAAAAGCTAGAAGAATACAAATGGACTCAAGACGGGCAATAGGAGCGAAGGTTTCTTCAAAGTCAATACCTTCCTTCTGGCAATAACCCTGGGCAACTAGTCGAGCCTTGTTGCGCACCACAACCCCATCTTCACCTTGTTTGTTCTTGAATACCCACTTGGTGCCTATGGGGTTGCATCCTGGTGGCGGCTCAACTAATGTCCAAACCCGATTGCGGACAAAGTTCTCTAGCTCTTCTTGCATAGCATTAATCCAATTAGAATCAGAAAGAGCATGAGAAACGTCTCTGGGCTCAAAAGATGCAACAAACGCAGATTCAGCAAACACAGCAAGAGAGGCAGAAGAACGCAAAGTTCTCTCAATCAAATCACCTATGATGAGCTCTGAGGGATGGTCACGCTGAACTGCTCGGGTTCCCTGGTGATCTGAAGTCACCTCACCGGAGTCAGCAGCAGGCACCTCTGGACTCGACTGAGGGGGCTCGATCGTAGTGGAAGAAGTGATCAGAGGTCCGCCCTCATCCTCAGTCGAAGTCTCAGAAGGTGTGGGCTCTGCGGGGGATGCAAAAGGCCCACCCTCATTAGCGGCTGGAGTGTCATCATCTTCCTCGAAGATGGACTCTCCGAGCTCACCATCAGAGGGCTCAAAAGGAGTCAAAGAAGGCAAGGACTCATCAAATGAAACCTCACAAGTCTCGACAAGCAGCTGGGATTCGAGGTTCCAAACACGGAAGCCTCGAGAATGCATAGCGTATCCAAGAAAAACACCGTCCCAGCAACGAGACTCAAACTTGTCCAAATGCCCTCCCTTCTTGAGCACAAAGCACTTGCAACCAAACGCTCGCAAGTGGCTCACCTTAGGCTGTCTGCCAAACCGCAGTTCATATGATGTCTTACCAAGGTAAGCTCTAAGAAAGATGCGGTTGGCCAGATAGCAAGCTGTGTTCATGGCTTCAGCCCAAAAACGCCTAGGAGTCCTGTGCTCATCGAGCATCATCCTGGCCATCTCGACTAGCGTGCGGTTCTTTCGTTCCACAACGCCGTTCTGTGGGGAAGTGTAAGGAGAAGAAAACTGATGGTCCAGACCCTGATCACTACAGAAGCTGATGAACTGAGAGTTCTTGAACTCAGAGCCGTTGTCGGAGCGAATTGCTTGCATCCGACCATTGTTCTCATTCTTCAGCTTCAAAATCAGGTCATGAACAAACTGAAAAGTTTCATCCTTAGACTCCAAAAAGAAAACCCACGAGAATCGAGAAAAATCATCAACAATCACAAGTGTATACAACTTCCCACCGACTGAACGTACCCGAGCTGGACCAACAGTGTCCAAGTGTAAAAGCTCGCCTGGATACGAAGTCATCACCTGAGTCACAGGTGAGTGAGAAGCGGCAACCATTTTCCCATGACGACAGGGATGACAAACTAGATCCTTCTCCATCTTAAGCTTGGGCAATCCTCGGATGAGGTCCATAGAGCTTAACCTGACTAACAGATCAAAACTCAGATGACCTAACCTCCTATGCCACTTCCAGAGCTCAGAGGAGGATCCAGCAATCAAACAGCGAGAAGGGCCAAAAGAACTAGAGAAGTCAATTCGAAAAACTTTACCGAATGGTAAAATCTGGCAAATCAAAGACCCTCTAGAATCAAATACAGAAGAACTGCCTTCTTAAAACGCACTTCCAAACCATCCTCAAGAAGTTGCGAAAAAGAAATCAAATTGAAGTTCAAATTCTTAACCAAAGCAACATTCTTCAAAGAGAAATGATCTGAAATGCGAATAGAGCCTATGCCACTTACCTTCCCTTGACTGCTGTTCCCGAACGTGATGTACTCTTTGGAGCTCGGGGGAGTGAGACTGGAGAACCATCTGCGATGTCCCGTCATGTGGCGAGAACATCCTGAGTCCATGATCCAAACGTCCTCCAGTCCCCGATCCTGCACAATTAGTTGCTGTAAGTGGGAGCAAATGGTCCGGCACCAGGTTTAGCAAAAGAGCTAAACCAGTGTCGAGCCATCTGCTCAAAAGATGGAAAGCGAAAACCATCAAAAGAGTTTGGACTAAAACGCGGCTCAAAGCGCGGTCCTCGGTTCTGCTTAAAACCTCGGCCACGAGGTCAAGGACCGTAGCCAACACGACCTGGAACTCTGCCGGAACGGACACCACCAACTGGAGCACGGGCAAGAAAGTCGTCTCCTCTACCACCACCTACACGACGCGGCCTGGCCTTCAGCCTCTCCCCGCGTCGAGGAACACGCAGTCTATCACCCTGCTGGTAGAACTGCTCCTGATCACCATGAGCTTTCTCTGCTTTCTCAACCCGCTTCCTCCTGAAGCAAAACTCCGCAAGATGCTCGTCTCTCTGACAGTACTCACAATGATAGGTGGGCTTCTTGGGTTGTGGTTGAGGCTTGGGATGTTTGGGCTTGGTGGTGCTAGCTGTAATCTTCTTGGGTTGAGAAGGTCCAGGAAGAGAGTCTAGAGAAGAGTGGAGGTGTTTGGGCTTAGGAACCCAGATAGGCTTCTTGGGTGGAGCTTTGGGTGGTTCATGAATTACTCCATCCTTGGGCTGACAAGCCTGGGAAGTCTTAGTGGAGTGAGTCTTGGGATACCTCTGCTCTGGAGTCATTTTGCTCCACTCCACTGCCCGGCTAATGGCGCTCTCAAAGCTAGCCTTGGTGTAGGTATAACCTACTCCAAACCCATCCTGCCTCTTGAACTCCTGGATAATCATCCCGAGCTGAGGCTCTTTGGCACTGATCCAACTCAGGATGGAACGGAGGTAAAAGTTCTCATTCTGCGAATCTGCTAGCTCCTCTCTCAAGGAAGCTAGAACCTCCACCTGAGACAAGCAGGTCTCACACTCACTCTCTACTTGAACAGACTTCTCGGCTTTCAGCTTAATCAATTCCATTCTAAGAGACAGGCAGTTCTCACAGACAGTGGGTGGAACTGACAATGTCTCAAGCTCTAGCCTAGTCTGCGCAAGCTCAGCTCTCAACCTCTCCAAATCACCCAACTGTTCATCGCACTTGGATTTCAGCTCAGCTAAGACAGCTAGATGAGATAAGCAATCAACACAGGGTGCGACGACAGTGGCTTGAGCATCTTTCAGCTCCACCTGAGCGCTTTCAAGCTCAGTGGCCAAAGCGTCCCTCTCATCAACCCTTTCTGTGTACCTGGACTTCAGAGTCGACAGGTCACACAGAAGCACCTCACACTTCGGGCACTCACTGCTATCACCCAAGCAAGGAGAAGAAGATAGACTCTCAATTCTGCCATTGGCCACGGCAAGCTCACTCTCTAACTTATCTATCCTCTTCTTAGCCCCCCTAAGCAGTTTTTCCCGATATTTCAACTCCTGACGATTGCTCTCAAGTAAATCAACGATTTCGCGCTCGTAGGATGATACCTTGTTGTCGTCATCGTCGGAGTCGTCGGAGGAGCTCTTTTCTTCCTTATCCCCAAGAGCCATTGAACAGAAGCTCTTGCGGGATCTTCGACGCTGGTGCGAGCGACTCTTCGGTTTGTCTCCGAAGGCCATGAAGCAGAGGCCCGCCAGATCGTCCTTGTCCTTCCCCTTCCTAATGATGATCTCCTCAACGCTTGAGCTTGATGAAGAGGAAGAAGACGTGGACTGCTTGGAGTAGCTCTTCTCCATCTCGGCGAAGGAGGCCTTGTCGCGCTTCTTGTTCTCTCTCCGGTAGTCCTTCAGGGCCTTCTTGAAGAATCGGGTCTTCGGCTTGCCCTTGTTGGAGGATGAGCTCTCATGCTTGCCGGAGTCGTGGAAGCTGCCACCGGTGCCCTTCTTGTGTCCATTGCGCTTGGGGCAGTCGGCTATGAAGTGTCCTGGATCACCACACTCAAAGCATCCGGATTTTGTGTCGTGTCTTTTGAACATTCTCTTGTCATAGACACGACGCACCCGGTTGTTAAAGAGACACAAATCATCATCTCCCAAAGACTCAAGCTGGTCCTCAGTGATAGACATCAAGGAGAAACCAGCAAAGCTCACAGCAGAGGGATCAACAGAAGGTGTAGCAAGGGCCAGGGATTTTGATCCAGAACCAGTGAGATTTGATCTCAGCTGGATATCTACCTCAGTGGCCTTCAGCTTGCTAAACAACTCAGAAATGGTCAAGGTATCGTAAGAAGTGCTCTCAACGATAGAGGATACCTTGATCTCCCAGATCTTTGGGTCCAAGGTATGGAGAACCTTGAGCGCCTGCTCGTGATCTGAGACTAACTGAGCACCCTCAGCCTTGTTGTCCCGAAGCTTGTTAATGATCGATTGAAAACGACCAAACAAAGCTTCAACAGATTCACCCGGCTTCTGTGTGAAATTCTCATATTCACGCCGGTAGGTCTGATAGAGCCGAGCCTTGACCTGTGTTGTTCCCTCATGGTGTGCCTTGAGGGTAGCCCAGATCTCTCTCGCAGTAGAGAGATGGCTCACACGCTCAAACTCAGTGGGACCTAAACCTGAGAAAAGAATGTTCACAGCCTTACTGTTGCTCAGATGCTGAGCAATGATACCAGCAGTACCATGCTCAGCGACTGGCAATATGACAAACATGGTGTGAACGCAAATGTCCCAAATGTCCGAACCCTGGCTCATGAGATAGGATCGCATGTGAGTCTTCCAATAGTTATAGCCATAGGCTTCCAAGGACGGGACCTTGCCAGGAGAAGTCATGATCACTACTGGGGTTTAGAACCGGTAAAGGTATGGAAAAACCCTAACCTCGCTCTGATACCACTTGTAGGACCGAAAGTAGCGACCAGAGGGGGGGGGTGAATGGGCGCCTTAAAAATTCTTTCGAATATATGGCCTGTTCCCAACACCCAATGCACCTAAAAGACTAAGCAACAGAAAATGAACAGATAGCCTAAGTCTAAAGGTATCTATCCTAGAAGCAACTGAAGTTAAACAGAGAACTACCATTGCAGTGCTAATAGACAGATAAACAGTATACACAAGACAAGGCAAGACAAACTTCTCAGTATAACACTCTAAGTGCACTAAGAATGAAGTGAGAAGTTACCATTCGAAATCTGTCTCCTGTTCAAAACTTGGCAAAACCTGCTTCGCAGTGTCGAAGCCTGCTTCGCTGGGTCGAAGCCTGCTTCGGAGGTTGAGGTCTGCTTCGCTGGAAGAAGTCTGCCGAAGGTGTGTTGTCTATCCTAGGTTGAGTGTGAATGAGAGCGAAGTATGACAGATTCGGAGCCTGCTTCGAAGTGTGTACTTCGAAGGCAAGGCTTCGAACACAGCTTCGAACACGCACACAGAGCAAACAACCTTCGAAAGGAAAAGCGAAGGCTAACACACGACAGAGGAACCAAAACGAAGCCTACACTCGACCTTCGAACAAGACACAAACAAGGACCTTCGAAGAGGACGGATGCAAACACTGAGCGAAGTCTAACAGAAAGACAAGCTTCGAAGCCAACTTCGAAACCTGTCGAAGTATGGACTTCGAAAAGCTCAACTCGGAGTACCTTCGCACAGACGTTCGAAGTATGATATGCTGACAGTTCAAAAAGTACTTCGAAGCTAGCAACTCAGTATACAAAATGAAGTTCGAAGTTCAAGCGAAGCCCTCGAGGATGTCAGAGCGAAGCCTGCCTCACGGAGCTGAGGGGCTTCGAACAGAGAAGGGGCTTCGCCAGAAAACAGCCAGAAAATAAACTTTAGTCCTGTCAACTCGATCAAAAAGCTGTGCTGTAAAAGCAAGGCTAGAGTACTAGTGTACTGCTGCTACAGTGTAGTAGTACTACTTGCAACAGCAAGAACCTTCTCAGGAATAAAATCACCAACACACACCAAACCGAAGCTTCTGATTCTGAGAGATTAATGCACGCATCCAAACATGAACAGGAGATGGAATCTTACTGAGAAGGAGTAAATGCAAGGCAAAATGCAATGAATAAATGCCTGGCGGCGCACAACAAGAGTGAGAGAGAGAGAGAAAATGCAAGAGACAAAATGACCCAAAGGAGTAGTATTGATTTCAGCCAAAAAGGGTAGTCCAACCCTAGGGATTGGGGTCCTATTTATAGGCTGCCCAATGGCCTAGAATATTCCACCTGCCTCTTAGGGTTTTTTACAAACGCAGGAATAAAGGAAAAGACTCTACTGCCCTTAGGAATTTTTACAGACATGACTGACTGACTGTGGGCCTAGAGATACAGATGACTTATTCGGAAGCTGAGCTTTCGTAGCGACTACGGCTTCTCTTCTGGACAGTCGGATACAGAATCAACGGTTGTCAGTTTTGCGCCGAAACTGACAAAGCCTCCACCGACTTTGCACCAGGTACCCGGATTGGGCCGGCCCGATTCCGCAGCTCTCTCAGCCCGGCAATCACTCACCGCCCGTGTACCTGAGTCAACCCTGGTTAACAGCCCAGTGGGTCTTCTACTGCTTATGGCCCATGTACCCGGATTGGGCCAGCCCGACTTCGCAGCTCTCTCAGCCCGACAGTCACTCGCTGCCCGTGTACCTAAGTCACACGCGGCCCATGAAACAGTAGATCTCCTCTCGTCATATGTCCTCTTTGACTATCGTTGACAATGACTCATCACATCTGGAGCCATGAGGCCCACACTATTCAGGATGGCTCCTCAAAGTTTGTCCTTAAGCATGTTAAAAGCTTGTTCTTTTGCTGCACCCCATATGAATGAAGCTCCCTTCTTTGTTAACTCATTGAGTGGTGTAGCAATGGTGCTAAAATTCTTCACAAACCGTCGATAAAACCAGCAAGTCCATGAAAACTTCTCACTTGCGTAACGGTTTGTGGTGTTGGCCAGCTCTTGATGGCTTCAATTTTCGCTTTATCTACCTCAATACCCTGTGGAGTAACAACATAGCCAAGAAAAGAGACTCAATCCGTCCAAAAAGTACACTTTTCAAGTTTACCGAAAAATGTGCATCTCTCAAAGCCTTAAAAACAGCATGCAAATGATGCAAATGTTCATCAATAGACCTGCTATATATCAAGATATAATCAAAGTAAACCACCACAAATTTGCTAATAAAAACTCTCAATACTTCATTCATTAAATGCATGAAAGTGCTAGGTGCATTAGTTAACCCAAAAAGCATGACTAGCCACTCATATAACCCTAACTTCGTTTTGAAAGTTGTTTTCCATTCATCTCCTTATTCCATTCGAATTTGGTGGTATCTACTATGCAAGTCAATCTTAGAGAAAATGATAGACCCACTCAACTCATCAAGCATAACATCTAACCTAGGAATAGGATGACGATACCTTTTTGTAATATTATTGATGGCTCTACACTCAACACACATACGCCAACTACCATCTTTCTTAGGGACTAAAATAACAGGCACAACACATGGACTAAGGCTCTCACGTACGTACCCATGGTCCAACAGTTCTTGGACTTGTCGCGGAATTTCTTTAGTCTCCTTCGGATTTGTTCTATATGCAGCACGGTTTGCCAATGTCGTTCCTAGGATCAAGTCAATTTGATGCTCAATACCTCGAATAGGTGGCAGCCCTAGAGATATATCCACTGGAAACACATCCTTATACTCCTGCAAAAGGTTAGTGACAGTAGGAGGCAAAGAAGTGGAAGAATCCTCAAATGAAAACAAGACTTCTTTGCATATCCATGCATAACAAGGAGAATCAAACTCATTAACATCAACCAAATCAGATTTAGTAGCAAGCATAACACCCCCTTTCAATTTAATTCCGTCCGACTTAGAGCTATTGTCTTTCTTATCTTTCTTAGGTTGGAAGATAGTGCTAGCTACTTGCTGATTTTCAGATTGTGGTGCAGTCTCCTTCTTGCTCTTCTCAAAACTCAGTGGGAGTCATAGGAAGCAAAGTAATTTTCTTTCCCTTTTGCATAAGTGTATATTTGTTACTCCTACAGTGATGTGTGGCATCCGTATCAAATTCCCATGGCCGACCCAATAAAAGTGAACATGCTTGCATGGGTACAACATCAAAATCAGCAAAGTCATGGTTTGTAGCAATGAAAAAGTAAACTCTCGCAGAGTGTGTTACCTTGACCTTACCACTATTGTTGAACCACTGAATATAGTAGGGATGAGGGTGTGGGCGTGTGGTCAATCCAAGCTTATTAATTGTTGGAACAGCAGACTAAACCAACAGGTTTGAGAATGTGTGTGGAATGAGAAGCTCAGATCAAAGTGTTTCTTGGATCAAGTGTCCCTTACAACCTAGGGAGGGGAAGTATTTATAGAGAAGCCTGGATGGGGGTCCGATACTTCCAATATCCATCTGGCAGTAGTACTGCCTAACACAGACCTATAGTATAGATAATAATTGCAAAACCATAGTACAAACAAAAGGTGTAACCCTGATAGCGTATCAGTCGTTCAGGGCATGGCAGCAGCGCCAGACGCTGCGCAGACGATCACGATCCTGTCGCTAGACCACTTTGACCAAACTAGTCCCGGTCTTCTGTCCTGATGTCGGGCCCTTCGCACCTTCCGGAGATATGGCTCCGGCCTCCTGCCTGCTTTGCAGCTCCAAGACCACAGGCCTCCGGGCTTCAGGTCCTCCAAACTCCTTTGGAGGGGGGCATCCGGCCTCCGTACCATCTTAGGGTCGATACCCTCACCAGCCTCCGACTAACGAAGCCCTTCCTTCGAACAATGCTCCCATCCTTCACGCTCCCAAGCTTTGTCGGGATTATCTCCCCCAACAGTAGCCCCTCACTTCTTTCTGCTCCCATCCTTCACGCTCCCAAGCTTTGTCGAAGGCCCTGCGCGGAAGAAAAGGAAGGAAGCAAATAAGATAATACCGATGGTTAATACTATCAGAAATCAACTCACGGTGAGACCCAGGGAGCTTGCAATGAACCGGCTATCCGGGGGTGCTCCGAAGCTTCGGAGCCCGGGGTTGACCTTGGAGTGGCTCTGGCACGCTCGATGCATGCCGACGCGACATGAGACCTTGCAAACGACCTCGAGGCAACTCCAAGGTGACTGTTGCACGCCAGCCCACGGGAGGAGTTGGACCGGCTAAATTTAATGCGACCTCAATTTGACCGTCGCACGCCAGCGCATACGGTGAACCGACCGGTGGGACTTTAATGCAGCTTCAGCTCGATCATCCCGCACTGGTGCGTGGGAGGAGTGGACCGGTGAGACTTTAATGCGGTTCCCGCATGCCCGGCGCACGTAGACGCATGGGGGAATGCGAGCAGGCGGGGCATCGAACGGACCGAGCGACCGCTGTGCGCGCATAAATACTCCCTGTTGGCCAAACTGGCCTCCTCCAGCTCGGCCAACCCAACTCTCAAAGACTCACAATCGCCACCTCCTACTTACTAGTTGTCAGCCGCCTTCTCTTCACTGTCATCTCCAAGCATGTTGGAGAGGAGCGCTCCCGTGGCAGCGGTCAATCCCTGGTTCCTGCAGTGCCAAGAAGCAGCAGCGGCAGCCGTGGCAATGGCCCCCAGCTCAGCGGAAACCCGTGATCCCCGAGAGCTCCGTCCGGCATCGGGAAGATTTCGGGAGCAAACTCTAGAGTTGGGGAAGTCGGCATGCTCGACCAAATGCATTGCGCTAGCGACCCGGCTTCGCCTCGGCCCTGGCGTGGAGTCCAAGAAGCCGGGCCTGGAGACCATCCCTGAGCCGCGTGAAGGAGAGGTCATCATCTTCGAGGCATTTTTCGAAGCGGGGCTGGGGTTCCCAGCTTCGGAGCTCCTGGTGGGGCTCCTTGACGCCCTCCACTTCGAACTTCCCCAACTATCCCCGAACGTGGTGGCCCACCTCTCCATCTTTGAGTGGGCCATGTGAGCGTAGGGCTGCGAAGACCGAGCAGAGGTCTTCACTCAGATACACGAGGCACTCTGCCAACCAAACAAGAAGAAGGGCCTGGTGCAGTCCTACGGCAGCATCAACTTCCAGCTTCGGAAGAAATACGCTGACTCCTTCCCCGCGAAAGCCATCAATGAATGGTGGTACTCCAACTGGATACAACAGTTGTTCTATGCCTGAGTCGGGCTGGACTCGCCTGACCCCCGCGCCACATTTGGTTCTGGAGGGAGGCGACCATCGAAGCCAACGCCGGCTCAATCTCTGCCCGCATCCGACTCCTCCAAATCATCGCCCGCTGGATGAGCATGCGGGATGTGATGGAGGAGTTTGTCACACTTGAGATCCTGCCTCTGAAGGAGGAGTGGCTGGCCCCGCTTCGGAGCGCCCAAGATGAGTCTTCCTCAACGGAGCTTTCCAACCGGCTAGGTTTGACTGCTTTCTTTTCCCCTGATCAAACTCCTTATGACTTCGACAAATAGCAGGAATGCTAAAACATTTATCCTGACTGCAGGATTGCTTCATGCCAAGACCCTAGACGAAGTAGCCCAGATCGCCGAGAAGATACTCGGGGATCCTACTCCGGCTGAACACAAGCGGAGGATAGAGCTTGTCGGGTCCTGGGAGCGATTCAACTGCGTGTGGGACGCGCTCAACCTCTCCCCACCACCTCTCTCGGAGAAGGAAGCCTTATGCCTGGCTTCGAAAAAGAGGGCGGCGGATCTCGACGCCGGGGAGTCTCCGAGGCACCCTCCGAAGAAGAAGACCGTGAAGGGTCCCAAGCGACTCTCTCCGGCTAGCTCCACTGCTTCTAACTCCGAAGGGGAATCCTCTAGCGGGGCAGTGGGAATGGAGCCAGACGACTCCCTGCCAAACCCCGACACATCCCAGACAAAACGACCGGCTCCCAGCGGCACAGCTAACGGAGGGGTGTGGCTTCGTCGAACCCGCAGTAGCTCGCTCCGGGTATCGGACTGGAGGCGTCCAACGCGGGAGCAACGGTGTCTCCCCGGTCTACTCCTCCACATGGGCTGGCATCGAAGGGGATCTCCGCCAGCTCCTGCGGAAGTCGAGAAACTGACTGTCTGGACCTAGGGGGGTTGGCCAACCCCATGGGAGCGATTGAGGGAAGCGCCAACGTGGAGGTTTAATAAGCTGCAGTGCTGGCCGGCTCTCCGATGAACTCGATGGATGACCTCTTCTACCGTTCCTGCACCCCCATAGATGTTCAGTCTTCAGAACCTCCGACCGAGGCTGTGGATGAAGGTATGAAGCCTCACACCGATCCCCTACCTGAGTATCTTTGCTTACGCTGCTTCTCATTAGCTTACATTGCCCTTGTACAGGCACCTCTGCCCGGGCCCCAGTCCCGTCGCTGGCACCATTCGGAGGTGCCGCCAATGAGAGAGCCAAAACCCATACGGATGCGGCAGAGGTCTCGGAGTCGGACGGCGAGGCAGAGTCGGAGGAGGCCTTGGAGGGAGCCTTGGGGGCAGCCACTCGGGAGACCGAGATCCTCCCTCCTACAGACCCGAGGCATGCCCTCTCCTGTGTGCCCCTCTTGGTTCCCTTCCTGGGGAGCGGCCAAGACTTCGCGGTGAAGACCGCTCCCCTCCACGACTCCTGCCTGGGCCTGAGGGAGACCGAGCTGATATCGGAGCTCGGCTAAGTGGATGGCGCCGGCCTCGGTCGGGCTATCGAGAGCGCCGTGAGCCAGGTTTGCCTTCGGGACGCTCCTAGACAAGCCCCTAGCACATTCTTCACTTTTGACTTACTCCTTGCTTCTTCGTGCGCATATAGTCACACTGGCACAGGTATCGTTGTTGTCTCTTCTCACTGAATGGAGCCGCAATGAGTGTGATGCTTCGAAACTCCTTGGACGCACCGAGGCCACCGAGAAGGTAGTCTAGGAGCACACGGCCGAGGCTGACCGGCTCCAGATGCTGGAGTCGGAAGTCGTGGGCCTCCGCACCTAGGCCGCCAAAGCCGAAGAGCTCCAAGCTCAAGTCGCGGAGATCGGTGTCCTCAAGGCCCAAGTTGCTGAGATGGATGGAATCCAAGACCAAGCAGCCAAAGCAGACAAGCTCAAGGCGGAGGTCGATGCCTTTCAGGCCTAGGTCGCGGAGATGGAGTTGCTCCAAGCCTGGGCTGGCGAAGCAGATAGGCTCGAGGCCGAGGTTGGCGCCCTCCGTGTCTAGGTATCAGAGATGGAGGAGCTCTGGGTGAAGGTCACCGCCGCGGAGATCCAGAAGATCTAGGGGCTCAAACTCAAGCGAACCGTCGTGGATCTCCTAGTCCGGAATGAAGCGGCAGCCGAGGTGCTGGCCCAAGGGGAGAAAACAACAGCTGACACTGTGGTGTCCCTCCGAAGGGTCCTGGAGCGCTTCGGCATGGGATGTGTGGCCTTCGACGTCGTCCGAGAGCCCCTTAGCCACCGTCTAAAGTTCATTCAGGCCGCTGTCCAGCAGATAAGCTCCACCATGTCGAGGTATGGGGAGGTGTCGGCCCGGGTGGCTGCCCTCGGCATACTTCACCAGCTGGAGGTTTCTGGGGCACCTTGTCTTTGTCGTCGAGTTCACCTCTAGTCACCTTTGGGGCAGCCATCTCCTTTCCCCTACTCCAGTGGTCACGCAAGCTTGGAAGGCTCTCCAGATGACTTCGAGGGCAGAGGGCCCGGATGCGATCAAGGCTTGGATAGACTAGGCCCTTCGATCAAGCCTTCCATCGTCTTCTTCGAAGCCTCTAGTCGATGCACCCCTCCCGGACCCGAAGGTGTAGTTCCCTTAGGGCCTTATTATCACAACTCCTGTAATAGGTAAGAACTTTGACAATTTATTAATAAAGGGAAGTTGTTTTCTGGAAATTATCTAGGGTATTTTCAACACTCGTGATTCCGACGTCGAGATTCTTGATGAGGGCGAGGCCCTCCAGCACCATTGGGCCATCTTTGAGGCCCTCAGGGCCTACTGGCCTGCGCGCTTTAACATCCCTCGAGATGACAACGGGCACGTTATCCCCGAGGTCCTTCATGAGGTCTTGGGTTTTATCAAGGAAGAGGAAGGGAAGACACAAGCTCCATATTCATCGCCCGAGCCAGCAAATTGGTCCGACATGGAGATTGGCCCTGATGAACCGGGGCCCAGAGATCAAGGCTTGCGTAGCTGGGCCCAGCTTCAAGAAGATCAGAAGGCTTTTTGGGCTCAAAAGAAAGAGGAGAGGAAGCAGAAGAAAAAAGAGAAGAAGGAGTCCAACCGCGTGGCTCCGGGGGCACGGACCGAAGGGAGTCCGAGGGGCCCAGGTGTTGGGGAAATATATTTCCCTTGAAAAAGGGCCAAATGACGTCAGCCTCCGACAGCCTTTGGCCCAGAGCCCAGCACTGTCGGAGCCTGCTTTCTCTATAAGTATTGTTTTCAGGTCCCAAGGTGCCTTTCAGTGGTCCGGCTCGAGCCCCCACTTCGGGCCCTGGCATAGGGCGCCGGAGGCCACCCTCCGGGCACAGGAAGCCGGAGGCCACTCTCCGGAGCCAAGTCCGGAGGTCGCCCTCCGGGAGCCAAGTCCGGAGGTCGCCCTCCGGGAGCCAAGTCCGGAGGCCGCCCTCCGGAGTCCAGTTCGGAGGTCACTCTCCGGAGTCCAGTTCGGAGGTCACCCTCCAGGAGCCAAGTCTGGAGGCCGCCTTCCGAAGTCCAGTTCGGAGGTCACTCTTCGGAGTCCAGTTCGGAGGCCACCCTCCGGGAGCCAAGTCCGGAGGCCGCCCTCCAGAGTCTAGTTCGGAGGTCACTCTCCGGAGTCCAGTTCGGAGGCCACCCTCCGGGAGCCAAGTCTGGAGGCCGCCTTCCGAAGTCCAGTTCGGAGGTCACTCTCCGGAGTCCAGTCCGGAGGTCACCCTCCGGGAGCCAAGTCCAGAGGCCGCCCTCCGAAGCCCCGTCCGAAGGCTGCCTTCCGGAGCACGCTTCGAAGCCCCCTCTGGGGTGCACTTCGAAGCCTTCCTCCCAGCCTCCACCTGCGGTGTATCTTTTAGCTGGTCAAAGCCTGGCATAATCTGACACGTCTGTAAAGCTGTAAAGTTGTCTGGTACCTTGCTCAGTAGCTAGCTCTCTTTCCCTGTCTACCCCTATAAGCCTAGGGGCTTGTAGAGGGTATCTTGGTCTTTTCCTTAAAGGCCTGCGTGCCTATAAAAGCAGGGCCATGCCCTTGTAGCAGGGGACAGACTCCAGGGGCCAAGAGACCCTGGAACTATTGCTTCATATTAGGGCATACCATGCCAAATCCACCACAACTAGACGTAGGGTTATTATCTCCCAGGAGAGGCCCGAACCAGTATAAACCTTCTTCTCCCTCTGTTAGAGTCCTTCGAGGCTCATTCTCCACATCACACTCCACCACACGAAAACCTGCTGGAACTAACGCAATTGTTCCAACAGTTGGCGCCGTCCGTGGGGACCTTAGTACAAAAAGCTAAGTGCTCTGCCATTGTCTGCAACCTGAAGTACGCTTGAGGGGGGAGCTTCGAGGCTTCGTGCTTCGTGCACCCTTCGGCAAGGGGCTTCAGGTCTAGTCCGAAGGCCATCTTTGCCTTCCCTTATCCTTCGCATACCGGAGCCCGCCCTCCGGCAAGGGGCTCCGCTCCATGCGTCGAAGGTCGTCGAAGCCCCAGGGGCTACGAGGCCAACCTTCAGTCACCTTACGAGGTACGTCCACTATCCGAAGTACCACTTCGATGTACAATTTCGCAGTCACTTTGACATTCGAAGCCCTGCTTCGCTTTGATATTGGAAGCCCTGCTTCGCTCTTAATTCGAAGCCCTGCTTTGCCTCTAAAGCAATTTCTGCCCCGTCTTATTGAAGAAACCCGAAGCCTTGCTTCGCCTTATCAAAAACACGAAGCTTTGCTTCGCCTTATTTAAAATCTGAAGCCTTGCTTCACTTTAGCAAATCCGGAGCACCCCTCCGGAGGCTACACAGCGCCTCCGGGCCCGTAGCAAATCCGGAGCACCCCTCCGAAGGCTACACAACGCCTCTAGGCCCGTAGCAAATCCGGAGCACCCCTCTGAAGGCTACACAGCGCCTCCGGGCCCGTAGCAAATCCGGGGCACCCCTCCGAAGGCTACACAGCGCCTCCGGGCCCGTAGCAAATCCGGAGCACCCCTCCGAAGGCTACACAGCGCCTCCGGGCCCGTAGCAGTAATAGGGACTCCGGGCCATGGCCCGATGCGTCCAGGGATTCCGGGCTCCGTACCCGAAGCATCCCAGGGATTCCGGGCTCCGTACCCGAAGCATCCCAGGGTCGAAGGTGGCCCAGGGTCGTAGGTGACCCAGAGCCGAAGGTGGCTCAGAACCGAAGGTGGCTCACATTATCGCAGGTTCGGTGAATCCACACCAAACATCCATTTTCATTACAGAATCAAGCTCAGAATCCTTGCTTCGTTATCCAGACACGCTCCGAAGCCTTGCTTCGCGTGTCAAAATCTAATGTACGCCTAAGCATGTCGAAGTCATACTTCGCATGAAAATCTAAGTGCGTTTCAGAGCCTCGCTCACGCACAGCATCCAAATCCCAGCATGCCGAAGCGTGCTTCGCTCAATTTGGTTATGCGAAAGCCTTGCTTCGCACCAAATTAATGCATTCGGAGCCCAAAAGAGGTCTTCGCTCAAATGAAATTTCATGCGTCGAAGCCGCCGAAAGGCGCACCCTTCGCACCGTTTATTTTTTGCCCGCACCAGCAACGGCTAAGTCCCTAACTGCCACGAGCAAAGGGGGGAAGCATGTATGCGAGGTGTGCGAATGTAATACGCAGTACGAGCGTAACAAGCTAACACGTTCAAAGCCAAACAACACGAAGCATACAGACGAAGTGTGCAAAGATAGCAACCTCTATTCATTGTATGTCGAGAAGTGTGTTACAAACATACTTCGGAAGAAAAACTACGTATAATCTGTATCTAAACCTAAGAAGAACCATGTGCGAGGCCCCAACCCTCGCTTGCCCCTTCTTCGGCCAGGGCCGCCTCGGCTGGACGTTGCCTCATCGGAGCCCGCTCTCCCTCGAACAGCTCGTTCAGGTTCCGAAGCCCGTAGGCTTCACCTTCCACTTTGCAGGTCGCTCCAAGTTAACGAAGCAGGCGGTGCCGTATCGAAGGCAGAAAAGTCTAAGGCTTCGTCACCTGCTAAGGTCGTTCGAGAAGGCAAAGACGAAGGGCCCTGGAGGGACTCCGTCTTCACAGCGGCTAGTAAATCCTGAGCTACTTCGGAGATGGCTTCGCCATTAGGCCCCCTCGGAAGCTTAAACCGAGGGGGGCCTTCGGACCTAGCTACTTCGAGGATCGCCCACAACTGTTGAAGCTCTTCGTAGTCTTCGAGGACTTCGAGGTCTACGCTCGAAGTCTGAGCCTGGGCAGGTATGAAAAACCCCCACATTCATATTAATAAGCTGATAAGAGTTTTTACAAGCCTGCAGCTAAGTATTACAAAAGGCCTAAGGAGATCTACACCTTCGGAGGCGGAGGTGCCGAAGTCGAAGGCTGATCAGGCACAGCAGGCGCTTTGGCTCGGCGATGTCGAAGGGCCTTCTGGAGGTTGAGGACTGCTTCGCAGCCTTGCTCCTTCCAGGGTTCCTGCAGCCGCCGCCAGGCTCCGTGAACTTCGGCCGGAGGCATCACCAGGTGCGGACCCCCGAAGGCCACTAGGGTAACGGAGGTTGCCGCCCGAAGGTGGTCACACCCAGCGGCATGGAGCATGTGCAACACCCCTTGGCCCGCGACGCGACCGGCCATAAGAGCGAAGCCCATCAGCGCTTCGTCTGCTATCGAAGCCGCAGTCTTCAAGAAATCGGCACGGTCCCCAATCGGGTCCTGATCGCCAAAATCCGGAGTCCGACACTCGGTCCCTATTTTCTCAAGTACCTCGGTTAGGCTCTGGGTGGCCTCGTCGAGATTGGCCACGATGAAGCTCTCAAGATCCTGAGCCCGTTGGCGGAGCTCCTCGTTCTCCTTCGCCTGTCGGGCCTCGGCATCCTTCGAAGCTTGGAGCTCCGCGCGGAGCCGAGCCGTCTCCGAGGCCAAGGCTTCCTTCGCCTCAGCAGCCGAAGCCTCGGCCCGCCTCCGTTTCTCGGCCTCCTCTAAGACCTCGCGGCGAAGGGCCTCCTTCTCCTCTGCGAGGCGCTCCATCCGCCTGTCGGCAGCAGTCGAAGCCGCCGCGTTCAGTGCGAAGGCCTGCAGAAATTCAAGAAACCATAAGTGTTAACCAAGGGACAAAGTATAGTTCGAAGTTGCAAGGGGCTTCGCTCACCCGCAGGAGGACTTCGTTCGAACTAACAAAGAGATCCGTGGGGTCTCGGTGGCTGAGCTGGGCAACCAAGTCCCCCTCCTCCGGAGAAGCACAAGCCTCGCGGAAACCGCGGATCGCTGCCACCGTCACGCCCCCCTCAGCTTGAAAGGGTGAATCACGGCCACGGTCGCCTCCACGGGCTTCGGCGAGGCGGGGCTCAAGCCCACCACGTCCACATCTTCTTCGCCTCGAGGGACTTCGTGGCCCCCGCTGCCTTCATCGTCGGACGAAGTGCTCTCGGACTCCGAGTCGCTGCTGCTGCTGCTGCTGCCGCTGCTGCTTGAAGCCTCCGTGGGCTTCGCCTCGGCAGGCTCCGATCCACCTTCGCCTACCGGCTTCGCCTTAGTGGGCCTCGCATCATCCTCGCCCTCTGCAGGGAGCCAAGTCAAAATCCGCATTTTGGAGCTAAGCATGCAAAAAGGGTTTACCTTCGTCGGAGATCTCTTGGAAGGAAGGTGGGGCTAAGTGTGCCCTCCAGCTCCCTCGCTGCGAAGCTGGCGCATCCACCTCCGCGCCCGAAGCCGGTTCCGTCGGAGCACCCGTGCCCCCCTTGGCAGCCGGAGTGTGCGCGACAGCCTCCGCCGCCGAAGACCTCGCCGCCAGGGGCTTTGCTGCCTTCTTGGAGGTCGGAGTAGCTGCGGGCTTCGCTGCAACCTCCTCCGAGGCATCCGCTTCGTCCTCGTCCCCCCTCTTCCTCTTGGCTCCGGCCGACGAGGTAGCCAGGTGGGCAAAGTCAGGCAGGGCAGGGAGCCCTTCGAGGTCGAGCACGGTCCATACCCTGTTCCAGCGCTCCCAGGACCCCACCAGTGCAAGGCGCTGGTTCTGCTCCTCGGGGGTCGGAGTCCCGACGACTCGATCCGCCGCCGCGATGGCCTCCTCCGGGTCCTCATTTCGAGGGCGGCTTCACGAAAGGTGTGAGTTAGAAGTGAAAATCTACGAAGTATTAAAAGCAAGGAAACTGTGAAGCCTTACAGAATCGGTCGAAGGCCAGCTCGCTAAGTTCACCTCGGCCCGAAGCCTGAAAGAGCCCCTCCGGCCAGGAGCGCGCAAGGGGGCTGAGCCGGAGGGTGATGAACTCCTCCGCAAGGTCCCTCGTGCTCATCTTCGCCGCCACTCTCCGGAGCAGCGATATCCTCGAGCGAAGGATGTCTTCGCTGGTCTTCACCACCCCTTCACGCCGGTACAAAATATGGGCATTGGTACTCCGAAGGGGAGAGTTCACGCCGACGGAGGCATAGAACCACTCTTGGTCCCACCTCGAGTACCACTTGTTGTTTACGGCCGTCGCCGGGAAGGCGTCATGGTACTCCTACCGGAGCTGGAAATTGGCGCTGCTGAAGGCCAGCGCCCTCTTGACGCGGTCCGTCCCCTCCCGCGGCTTCGGTTGGCAGTTGGCATCATGGAGGGCGACGAAGACATCCGCGCGGCCCTCGCAGCCCTCGGCCCTCATGGCCCACTCGAAGACAGCTAACCTCGCCACTGCGTTGGGCGAAAGCTGAGGGAGCTCGAGGTTGTAAGCCTTGAGGACTTCGCTCAGCATCCCCACTGCAGGCAGTCCGAGGCCGGCTTCGAAGAACGCCTCGAACACCACCACCTCGTCAGCACGTGGCCTCGGCTCAGCCTCCGACTTCTCTGGGACCCGAAGTTGGATCTTCGCCGCAATCTTCCCTTCGCAGGCCCTCCGGACCGACTCCTCCGTGGAGATCGAGGCCCTCATCTCCAGAGTCTGCTCGAACTTGTCGGAAGGCATCCGAAGGTCCCTCGGACCCAGCCGCCTAGGCGCAGTCTTCGCCGCCGCAGCCGCCGCTGCCTGCACCTGGGCGGAGCCCGAGCTCAAGCCCAAATCCAGATGCTTTGCCACCGCCTTCTTCGGCATGTTGATGGGACTTCGCCGCGAAGGGCTAAAACTAGCGAAGGTGGCTCGAAGCGAAGCTGGAAGAAGAAGAGAGCGAAGGTTGCAAGGCAACAAGGAGAAAGCGAATGAAGGTGTGCCGAAGCCGCACGCGGTAAGTCCCTATTTATAGGCGCGGTAAGAATTTCAACCGTCGTGGGCCGAACCCACCGCCAAGTAGGCCTCCAGCGAAGGCGAACCGGCCCAGAGCAAGGTAACGGTAACCTTTTTGACTGTTGCGGAGCCGTTCGGGCTCCCCGAGGCCGTTCTGGCGGCAAGCGCGGGCATTTATTACCCCCAGGTATCGAGGTCACCTTCGGTCCAGGCTCCGAAGGTATGTTTTCTCTGAAGTTGTGTTTTCAGGTCATTTGTCTTAAGGGCGCGTGCACCCCTCCGTCCCGAAGGCCTACACGCGAGGGGCTACTGTTGGGGAAATATATTTCCCTTGAACAAGGGCCAAATGACGTCAGCCTCCGACAGCCTTCGGCCCAAGGTGCCTTTCAGGGGTCCGGCTCGAGCCCCCACTTTGGGCCCTGGCGCAGGGCGCCGGAGGCCACCCTCCGGGCACAGGAAGCCGGAGGCCACTCTCCGGAGCCAAGTCCAGAGGTCGCCCTCCGGGAGCCAAGTCCGGAGGCCGCCCTCCGGAGTCCAGTTCGGAGGTCACTCTCCGGAGTCCAGTTCGGAGGTCACCCTCCGGGAGCCAAGTCCGGAGGCCGCCTTCCGAAGTCCAGTTCGGAGGTCACTCTCCGGAGTCCAGTTCGGAGGCCACCCTCCGGGAGCCAAGTCCGGAGGCCGCCCTCCGGAGTCCAGTTCGGAGGTCACTCTCCGGAGTCCAGTTCGGAGGCCACCCTCCGGGAGCCAAGTCCGGAGGCCGCCTTCCGAAGTCCAGTTCGGAGGTCACTCTCCGGAGTCCAGTCCGGAGGTCGCCCTCCGGGAGCCAAGTCCAGAGGCCGCCCTCCGGAGCCCCGTCCGAAGGCTGCCTTCCGGAGCATGCTTCGAAGCCCCCTCCGGGGTGCACTTCAAAGCCTTCCTCCCAGCCTCCACCTGCGGTGTATCTTTTAGCTGGTCAAAGCCTGGCATAACCTGACACGTCTGTAAAGCTGTAAAGTTGTCTGGTACCTTGCTCAGTAGCTAGCTCTCTTTCCCTGTCTACCCCTATAAGCCTAGGGTCTTGTAGAGGGTATCTTGGTCTTTTCCTTAAAGGCCTGCGTGCCTATAAAAGCAGGGCCATGCCCTTGTAGCAGGGGACAGACTCCAGGGGGCCAAGAGACCCTGGAACTATTGCTTCATATTAGGGCATACCATGCCAAATCCACCACAACTGGACGTAGGGTTATTATCTCCCAGTAGAGGCCCGAACCAGTATAAACCTTCTTCTCCCTCTGTTAGAGTCCTTCGAGGCTCATTCTCCACATCACACTCCACCACACGAAAACCTGCTGGAACTAACGCAATTGTTCCAACACCAGGCAACCTTCAAGATCGGAAAGGCTGTCCATTTCTTCTTGGCTTAGACGATGAGTTATCTTAGTTTTATTTTTCAGTTCGACTTTGTAATAGGTATCGTCTACATTCTATGTATCCTACGAAGTTTTGCCTGCACCACTGATGGATCTCGATTGCTTTCTTGTCCACTCCTCTCCCCCTCTTTGCGAGTAGGCGACTTGTCGGATGGGCGCAATGCGCTTGGACCTAGGATCGGGAGCCAGAAGTACCACACTTGCTTATTACAAGGCATGGCGCATAGGACCAGGCATTCGGGACTTGAATATGGGGCACTCTGGGCCAGGTACTCGCAACCCAATCATGGGCTGCCTCGAGCTAGAGCTCGGAACACGGACGTAAGGAACGCCAAACTAAAGCTCGGAACCCGAACATGGGGTGCTTTGAGCCAGAGCTTGGAACCAAAAATGGGGTGCGTCGAGCCAGAGCTCAGAACAAAAATGGGGTGCGTCGAGCTAGAGCTCAGAACCAAAAATGGGGTGCGTCGAGCCGGAGCTTGGAACCCTGAGGTAGGGTGCTTCGAGCCAGAGCTCGGAACCCAAAATGGGGTGCTTCAAGATGGAGCTCGGAACCCAAAATGGGGTGCTTCAAGCCTGAGCTCGGAACCCTGAGGTAGGGTGCTTCGAGCCAGAGCTCGGAACCCAAAATAGGGTGCTTCAAGCTGGAGCTCAAAACCCTTCGAGTCTACCGGGATTACGCTTAGTACAATAGTGCGACCAGTTCGGTAGAACATTCGCCGGATTTTATATTATTGAAACTGATAAATCTAGTACAATGAAAAATAACAAGGGTGGAATGTATTACATTGCACTATGCGAAATAGCGCTTTAGATGCTCCGCATGCCAAGTGTGCTTCAGATCTTCGCCTTCCAGAGTAGCTAAATGGTAGGACCCTGGTCGCCCGGAGCTGACTACGATGTATGGACCTTCCCACGTATTGCCCATCTTTGTGGGGGCGG
This sequence comes from Zizania palustris, assembly GCA_019279435.1. Classification (NCBI taxonomy): domain Eukaryota; kingdom Viridiplantae; phylum Streptophyta; class Magnoliopsida; order Poales; family Poaceae; genus Zizania; species Zizania palustris. The sequence continues at coordinate 5,063,524 of JAAALK010000286.1, read as the reverse complement.
CAACCACCCAAAGTTCAAGATGCCCTGGCTGGAACTCGTTTCGCTTAACTTTGGGGTTGTACCATGCTTTCGTCTGCTTTTGATATTTAGAATGATTGGCGACGGCTCGAAGCCTCGATTCCTCCATCAGGTCGAGGGAGACGACACGCTCTCGATCAGCTTCCGGAGTTGTGACCCGCAAGGAGCCATCCCAGAGCTCCGTCGGCGTCATTGCTTCGTCTCTGAATAATAGCCGGAATGGGGTGAAACCGGTTGCGCGAGAAGGGGTGGTCCGAATAGACCACAAAATCTTGGGCAACTCCTCGGGCCATATGCCCTTGGACAGACCCACGATGTGCTTGTTGAGGCTGGACAATATATGCCCATTGGCCCGTTCAACGGCTCTGTTAGACTGCGGATGCCAGATAGCCACAAAGCATAGTTGTACCCCAAGCTCCTCGCAGAATGCATTGAAAGTACTTGCATCGAACTGAGTACCATTATCCAACATGAGATGCTTGGGCACTCCGAAACAGCAGACGATGTTTTGCCTAAAGAACTTCTCGACGCTTCGGGAGGTGATGGTGGTCAGTGGCTCTTCTTCGACCCACTTGGAGAAGTACTCAACAGCGACAACGGCAAAGCGCGGGTTGCCCTTAGCCTTGGGAAATGGGCCAACAAGGTCCATGCCCCATCGGGCTAGAGGCCAAACATGCACGATGATTTGCTGGTTGGTGGGAGGCCGATGGCTCCACCACCCCATCCATTAGCACCCTTGATAGGTGCGCACCAGATCTTCAGCATCAGTGACAACAGTGGGCCAATACACGCCCTGACGGAGTGTTTTCCTGGCCAGGGCTCGAGGGGCCAAATGGCTACCACACAAGCCTTCGTGTATCTATCGGAGCATCTGCTGCCAGTCTGTTGGCGTAGCGGACTAACCCAACATGTTTTGAGAAGATGTCTGTAATGAGAGGCTAAGCTCAGAGCTATATTCTTGGATCTCGTGTCCATTATAACAGGGGGAAGGGGAGTATTTATAGAGGAGCCCGGTTGGGGGTTCGATACTTCCAAAATCCCCCCGGTCATTGCACTGCCTGACATAGGCCTATAATACAGACAAGAGTGGCAGTCCCGTAGTACAGGCAAAAAAGTGTAACCTCGACAGCGTATCAGCCATTCTGGGCATGGCAGCAGCGCTAGACGTGGCATAGACGATCGCTAACCTGTCCCCATACCACTTTGACTAAGCTGGTCCCTGGTTTTCTATCGTAGCCTCAGACCCTTCGCACCCTCCGGCGACTTGGCTCCGGCCCCCTGCCAGCTCTCTAACTCTTGGGACCCTCTTCCCACTCCACAGCCTTCAAAGGCTTCGGGGCTCCCTGTCTTTAGATCCATCGATGCCTCCGGCTAACGAAGCCCTTCCTCCGAACAGTGCTCCCATCCTTCATGCTTCCAATTGCTGTCGGGATTATCTCCCCCAACAGTAGCCCCTCGCTTCTTTCTACTCGAGGGCACTGCATGGAAGAAAAGGAAAGAAGTGCACAAGATAATACTGATGATTAATCTTATAAGAAATCAACTCACGGTGGAGCCCCGAACATTTACTGTGAATCCTGTCGTCCGCTTTGAATGCCTCGGACTTGCTCCGGAGCCTTAGGAACACTCCGAAGCTCCCGAGCCCTGGGTTGGCCTCGAGGCGGCTCCGATGCACTTGATGTGTACCGGCGTGGTTGAGAACTCAGCTAACGGCCTTAAGCAATCCCTGGATGTCCGCTGCACACCAACCTGCGGCAGGAGTTTGACTAGCTGGATTTAATGCACACTTGGCTTTGACCGTCGTGCGCCGGTGCATGGAAAAGATGGACAGGGGAGGCTTTAATGTGGCAGTTGCGCACCTGGCGCACGTGCCATGCAAGGGAGATAGACCGACGGGACTGTAATACGGCGGCTGCGCACCCGGCACGCGCGGTGCGTGGGAGAATGCGAACTGGCAGGGCACCGAACAGACTGAGTGACCGCCTCATGCACATAAATAGCCCCTGTAGGCCAACTAAGATCCTTCTGCTCAACTGGTCTAAGCCTCCAGAGCTTCAACCACCACCTTCATTCCCCGAACTCCCAGCCTCCTCTCTTCATTGCTACCTTCAGGCATGTCGGAAAGGATTGTTCCCGCATCAGCGGTTGATCCTCGGTTCTTGCAGCGCCAAGTGGCGGCGGTAGCAACAGCGGTGATGGCCCCCGGCTCATCATAAACACACGATCCATGCGAGCTCCACCCGGCGTCGGAGAGATTTCGGGAGTAGACCCTAGAGCTAGGGGCGTTGGCGTGCTCGGTCAGATCCATCAAGCTCATGACCCGGAGCCGCCTTGGTCCCGACGTGGAGGCTAGGAAACTAGGCTTGGAGACCATTCCCGATCCGCGCGAAGTAGAAGTCATTGTCTTCGAGGCATTCTTCGATGCAGGGCTTGGGTTCCTGGCCTCGGAGCTCCTGGCGGGGGTCCGGATGCCTTGCACCTCGAGCTTCCCCAGTTATCTCCGAACGCCATGGCTCGCCTCTCCATCTTCGAGTGGGACATGCGTGCGGAGGGTGGCGAGGGCCGAGCGGAGGTCTTCGCACAAATGCACGAGGCCCTCTTCCAACCGAAGAAGAAAGATGGCTTGGTGAAGGCCTACGACAGCATTAACTTCCATCTTAGGAAGAGGTACACCGACTCCTTCCCCACGAAAGCCATCAACGAGTGGTGGTACTCCAAGTGGGTACACCGCTGGTTCTACGTTCGGGTAGGGCTGAACTCCGGACTCACCGGACCTCCGCGCCACATTTGGTTCCGGAGGGACGCGATCATCGAATCCAACACTGGCTTGGTCTCTGCTCGCATCCGACTCCTCCAAATTGTCGCCCGCCGGATGAGCATGCGGGACCTGACGGAGGAGTTTGTCATGCTCGAGATTCCACCCCTGAAGGAGGAGTGGCCGGCGGTGCTCCAGAGAGCCCAATATGAGTCTTCCTTGGTGGAGCTCTCCAATCGTCTAGGTTCGACCGTTTCTTCTGCCTCCAATAAAACTCATGACTCGACCACAGGTTTTAGTAAAGCTAAAAATATCTAACTTGGCTGCAGGGTCACTTGTCACCAAGACTCGGGACGAAGTGGCTCGAATCGCCGAGAAGATACTCGGGGCTCCCACTCCGGCCGAATACAAGCGGCAGATGGAGCTCGTCGAGTCCTAGTAGCGGTTCAACCGCGTATGGGATGCGCTCGAACTCTCCCTGCCACCTCTCCTAGAGAGGGAAGCCCTATGCCCGACTTTGAAGAAGAGGGCGGTGGACCTCGACACTGAGTTGTCTCCGAAGCACCCTCCGAAGAAGAAGACCATGAAGGGTCCCAAGCGACTCTCTCTGGCTCGCTCCACTGCTTCTAATTCCGAAGGGGGTCCTCCAGTGAGGGAGGAGGAACGCAGCCTAATGACGCACTAGCGAACCCTGGCCCGTCCCGTCCCAAGCGGCCGGTCTTCGGCGGTGCTACCGACGGAATGGTGCCAGCTTCGTCGAGCCCTCAGCGGCCCGGCCCAGGGACCGAACAGGAGGTGGCCAATATCGGAGTAACGGTGTCTCCACGGTCTACCCCTTCGCATGGCCCAGCATCTGAGGGGATCTCTGCTAGCTCCCGTGGAAGTCGGGAGATCGATCGTTTGGACCTTGGGGGGTTGATCGACCCCCTGGGGGCAGTTGAGGGGAGCGCTAACGTGGAGGCCGAACTGACCGCAATGTTGGTGGGCTCCCCGATAAATTCAATGGACAATCTGTTCTTCCAGCCCGGCACTCCCATAGGCGCCAAGTCTTCGGATCCTCCGATCGAGACTATGGATGAAGGTGCGCAGCTTTGCTCCGATCTCCTGTCTGGGCATCATTGCTCACCTCGCTTCTAACTTGATTCGCTCCCGTGTAGGCACTTCCGCGTGGGCTCCAGTCCCATCGCCTGCGCCCTCTGGAGGCACTACTAATGCCAGAACCGAGGCCCCTGCGGATGCAGCGGAGACCTCGGGATCTGACAGCAAAGCAGAGTCAGAGGAGGCCTCGGAGGGAACTTTGGTGGAGGCCACTTGGGAGACCGAGGTCCGTCCCCCTTAAGACCCAAGGCGTGCCCGCTCAAGCGTGCCTCTCCTAGTTCCCTTCTTGGAAAGAAGCCAAGATTTTGCGGCGAGGACCGCTCCCCTCCACGACTCCTATCTGTGCTTGAGGGGCACCGAGCTGATAACGGAGCTCGGCCGGGTGGATGGCGTTGGCCTTGGCCAGGCTACCGAGAGCGCCGCGAGCCAGGTATGTCTTCGGAACGCTCCTGGGCAAGCCCCTAGCACCTTCGCCTTCCTCACTTTTGACTCACTTTTTGCTTCGTGTGTAGATAGTCATGCTGGCGCAGGGGTTGCGACTGTCCCTTCTCTCCAAGTGGAACTGCGACGAGCGTGACGCTTCGGAGCTCACTGGACACGTCGAGGCCGCCGAGAGGGCAGTCCAGTAGCGTGCGGCCGAGACCGACCTGCTTCGGATGCTGAAGTCGGAAGTCATGGGCCTCCGCACCCGGGCTGCTAGAGCTGACGAGGTCCAAGCCCAAGTCACGTAGATCGGCGTCCTTAGGGCCAGAGTTGCTGAATTGGACGAACTCCGAGCCTGGGCTGCCGAAGTGGACAAGCTTGAGTCGGAGGTCAACGTCTTCCGAGCCTAGATCATGGATATTGAGGGGCTCCGAGCTTGAGCTGGCGAAGTGGATAAGCTCGAGGCCGAGGTTATTTTCCCTCCAAGCCTAGGTCTCCGAAATGGAGGAACTCCGGGAGAAGGTTGCTGCTACAGATATCCAAAAGGTCCAATTGCTCAAACTCGAGCGGGCAATCGCGGATCTCCTGGCCCGGAACGAGGAGGCAGCCGAGGCACTAGCCTAGAGGGAGAAGACTGCGACTGACACCGTGGTGTCTCTTCGAAGGGTCCTACAGCACTTTGGCACTGGATGCGTGGCCTTTCACATCACCCAGGATCCCTTAGCTGCCGGTTGAAGTTCATTCAGGCCGCTGTCCGGCAGATATGCTCCACCATGTCGAGGTACAGGTAGTTATCGGCCCGGGTGGCTGCCCTTGGCGTACTTCACCAGCTGGAAGCTTTTGGGGGCGCCTTGCCTTTGTCATCAAGCTCACCTCCAGTCGCCTTCGGTGGGAGCCGCCTACTTTCCCCTACTCTAGTGGTCGCGCAGTTCTAGACGGTCCTCCAAGCGACCTGGAAGGCGGAGGGCCCGGACGCGGTCAAGGCTTGGATAGACGAGGTCGTTCGATCGATTATTCCTTCGTCTTCCTCAAAGCCTCTGGCTGCTGTGCTCCTCTTGGACCTGAAGGTGTAGTTCCCTTAGGGCCCTAGCGTCACAACTCCTGTAATAGGTAGGAACTTGATAATTTTATTAATAAAGGGCAGTTGTTTTCTGGAAAACATCCAAGGTATTCGCAACATTCGTAACTCCGATGTCGAGATTCTCGATGAGGATGAGGCCCTTCGGCATCAATGGGCCATCTTCGAGGCTCTCAGGGCCGACCGGCCCGCACGCTTTGTCATCCCTCGGGACGACAGTGGGCACGTTGTCTCTGAGGTCCTCTATGAGGTCTTGGGTTTTATCAAGGAAGAGGAAGGGAAGGCTCGAGTGAGAAACCATGTTGAAGAATATTGTTTTGATATTCCAGATGGGATGAGTGATTGTCAACGGAAGTCAATGGAAGGGAGAGATGAAGACCTGCCGAGTGTGAGGCGCATGTGACTCAGGTACACGGGCAGTGAGCGACGGCCGGGCAGAGGAGCCGCGGAGTTAGGCTGGCCCAATCCGGGTACATGGCTAGGAGCGGCAGAGGATCCACCGATCTATTGACTGAGTTTGACTCAGGTACACGGGCGGCGAGCGATTGCCGGGCTGAGGAAGCTGCGGGGTCGGGTCGGCCCAATCCGGGTACCCGGTGCGAAGACGGTGGACGCTTTGTCAGTTTCGGCGTAAAACTGACGATCTATGTTTAATTCGTTTTTAAGATATTAATATTTAGTTTTTAAGTTTAGAATATTTTTATTCGAGTCAGTTAATTTTTCTAAGAATATTTTAGTAATTTTCGGAATTTATTTTAGAGTTAGTTTATTTTACCCGAGGGTAAAGTAGTCTTTTCATGTATTAGGATTTGCCTATAAATAGGCACCTATCCCTTTGGGGATAGGGGACAGATTTTTTAATAGATCAATCTACTATCCGTTCGCCACCAATTTTTCTCTTCGCTGGTGTTTTTTTTGCCGTCAAAAAATCCAACGGCGACTTTGCAAACTGCGGCCGAAGGCATTTCGTTGGCTGGCATGCCCCTGCTGTAGGACCTCGTGGGCCCTCCCCCACCAGCGTTGAATTCGAGTGCGTCAGCAGAGTAGCAGTGCACGCAGTCGGCGCGCAGTGCAGCAGCTAGGTTGTGAAGAAAAGAAGCAGCTCCGGTGGGCCCTACCTTGCGCTATTTTTTTCTTAGCAGCACGCAAGAACAGCCGGCTGCAGCAGAACGGCAAGAAAAAGCTGGCTGTGTTGTTTTTTTGTTTGTTTTCGGCAGGATCTCCTCGGCGAGTCATCTTTCGGTGATCAGAGCACAGCTATTGTGGGAGCGATCAGGTCTTCTGCTGGAAGACGACGTAGTAATTTTTTTTATGCAGGTAAACTTCTTTTTAGGTAGTTTTAATCTACTATTTTTAGGGAGATCAAATTTTTAGATAATCAACTATTAACAAATTAGCTGAAAGATTTACTTCGAAATTTCATTGTTATTTTTAATCTGTTAAATTTTATTAGTTATCTCGCATTATCTTTTATCTGTATAATCTGCTCATATAAAAAGAAAAGAAAAATTTATTAGTTGCAGTTATATTTTGATACTAGCTTTTACCTGCAATATTTTAGGTTTAGTTCTGAATTAATTTTTAATGATCCTAGATTTATTCATTTGATTAGTATTTTATTTCTAGACTGAGATGTTATTATTTCAAGTCTTTATTTAGGTATTTTGCGGACGTTATTAAATATTTCTAGTGCCAATTTTATTTATTGCAGTATTTCTGTTTAGTTTATTTTTAATATCATTTTAATTAGCATTCCGGACTTTTTTAAGCTAGACAACTTTAATTCCAGTACTTGCTAATATTATTTGTCTGGTTAAGTTTATTTGGGTGTTGGGATTAAATCTTAGTTCAGCAAGAAATTTTTAGGCGCCCATTCACCCCCCCTCTGGTCGCTACTTTCAGTCCTACAAGTGGTATCAGAGCGAGGTTAGGTTTTTCTAATATCTTAACCGATTCTAAAACCTAGGTAGTGACCATGACGTCTTCTGGTAAAATCCCATCCCTAGAAGCTTTTGGCTACACTTATTGGAAGACTCGCATGCGAGCATATCTTATGAGCCAGAGCTCGGACATATGGGAGATTTGTGTTCATCCTAGTTTCACCATAACGACTATTGCTGCGGATACTGCTGCTGATGTAATTACCCAGCATCAAAATAATAGTAAGGCGGTGAATATTTTATTTTCTGTTCTAGGTCCTAGTGAATTTGAGCGTGTTAGCCATCTCACCATTGCTCGAGAGATCTGGGCTACCCTCCAGGCACACCATGAGGGGACAGCTCAGGTCAAGGCTAGACTATATCAGACCTACCGGCGTGAGTATGAAAATTTCTCACAGAAGCCGGGTGAGAATGTTGAGGCTTTGTTTTGTCGTTTTCAATCGATCATTGACAAGCTACGCGTTAACAAGGCCGAGCCTGATCAGCTGGTCTCAGATCATGAACAGGCGCTTAAGGTACTCCATACTTTAGACCCTAAGATCTGGGAGATCAAGGTCTCTTTTATTGTTGAGAGTACGTCTAATGATACCTTGACTGTCGCAGAGCTTTTTAGTAAGCTCAAGGCCTCAGAGGTCGATATTCAGTTGAGATCAAATCTCACTGATTCTGGTTCAAAGACTCTGGCACTCGCGACACCATCTGCTGATCCTAATGTCATGAGTTGTGCTGCCTTTTCCTTGATGTCTATTTCCGAGGAACAACTTGATACACTAGGAGATGATGATCTGTGCTTGTTTAACAACCGGGTGCGACGTGTCTATGATAACCGAATGTTTAAGAGACACGGCACAAAATCCGGATGCTTTGAGTGTGGTGATCCAGGTCATTTCATCGCTGACTGCCCCAAGCAGAAGAATTACAAGAAGGGCACCGGCGGCAACTCGTACAACTCCGGCAAGTATGACAATTCCACAAAGGGCAAGCCCAAGACGAGATTTTTTCGAAAAGCTCTAAAGGACTACAGGCGTGAGAACAAGAAGCGAGACAAGACCTTCTTCGCCGAGATGGAGAAAAGATACTCCAAGAGATCCTCGTCTTCCTCCTCGTCTTCAAGTTCAAGTGATGAAGAGATCATGATCAGGAAGGGGAAGGACAGGGACAATCCAACGGGCCTCTGTTTCATGACCTTCAGGAACAAGCCGAAGAGTCACTCACGTCACAGCCGAAGACCCCACAAGAGCTTCTGCTCAATGGCTCTTGGGGAGAAGAAAGAGAAAGACTCCTTCGATGACTCCGACGACGACGATGATGAGAAGGCATCTTCCTGTGAACAAGAAGTTGTTAATTTATTAGAACAGAACAGTCAGGAGTTGAAGTATCGGGAGAAACTTCTTAGAGGGGCTAAGAAGAGGATAGATCAACTTGATAGTGAGCTAGCCACGGCGAATGACAAGATTGAGAGTTTGTCTTCTTCCCCTCGCTTGGGTGATAGTGGTGAGTGTCCTAACTGTGAGGTGATGTTGTGTGACCTGACGACTCTTAAGTCCAGGTACACAGAGAGAGTAGATGAGAGAGACGCATTGGCCACTGAGCTTGAGAGCACTCAGCAGGAGCTAAAAGATGCTCATGCCACTGTCGTCGCACCTTGTGTAGACTGCCCATCTCATTTAGCGAGTATAGCTGAGCTGAGAGCAAATAGTGATGTGCAGTTGAGCGAGTTAGCTGGAGTGAGAGCTGAGTTGGAGCAGACTAAGCTAGAGCTTGAGACCTTGTCGATTCCATCCACTGTTTGTGAGAACTGCTTATCCATTAGAATGGAGTTGATTAAGCTAAAAGTTAAGAAGTCTGTCGAAGTTGATAAAGAGTGTGAGATCTGCTTGTCTCAGGTGGAGGTGTTAGCTTCTTTGAGAGAGGAGCTAGATGATGTTCAGAACGAGAACTTTTACCTCCGTTCAATCCTGAGTTGGATCAGTGCTAAAGAGCCACAACTCAGCATGATGATTCAGCAGTTCAAGAGACCGGATGGGTTTGGGGTAGGTTACACCTATACCAAGGCTGATTTTGAGAGTGCTATTAGCCGAGCAGTGGAGTGGAGTAAGATGACTCCTGAACAGAGATATCCCAAGACTCACTCCACTGAGTCCTTTAAGGATAGTCAGCCCAAGGATGGAGTGATCCAAGAACAACCTAAAGCTCCACCGAAGAAGCGGATCTGGGTCCCAAAGCCTAAAACTCTCCACACTTCTCTTGATTCCTTACCTGGACCTTATCATACCAAGGATGCTACACCCAACACCACCAAGCCTAAGAACCCTATGCCACAACAATATCCCAAGAAGCCTACCTATCACTGTGAGTTTTGTCAGAGAGACGGGCATCTTGAGGAGTTTTGCTTCAAGAGGTAGCGGGTTGAGCGAGCAGAGAGAGCTCGAGGTGGGCAGGACCAGTTCTACCAGTAGGGTGGTAGACAGAGAGTTCCTCGACGTAGAGAGAGGCTAGAGGCCAGGCCACGTCGTGTAGGTGGTGGTAGTGGAGACGGTTTTTATGATCATGCTCCAGAGGATAGTTTTTGTTCCGGCAGAGTTCCAGATCGTTCGGTATACGGTTTTGGATCTCGCGACCGTGATTTTAGGAAGAACAGAGTACCGCGCTTTGAGCCGCGTTTTGGTCCAGACTCATATGATTCCTTCTACTTTCCTACATTTGAGCAGATGGCTCGGCACTGGTTTAACACCTTTGCCAAACCTGGTGTTGGACCGTTTGTTCTCACTCATGATTATTGATCTTGATTTGGGAGTTGTGTATCCTTTTGGGGGGTATTTTGAGCCAGCTTTTCATTGGTATCAGTTTTTTACTTTCTTCTTTATTTTTTATTGAGTGTTTTTATGTGCGTTCATATCTTGCATAATCGTGAATCACATTTTGAGCTTGCTTCTGCTATATGATTAATCTGCTTTACTTTCTCTAGCTAGTATATGTTTTTGATTGTTTGTCGATGATCATGTTCTGGTTCAGTTCACATGATATATCTAATATTTGTCATATGCATGGCTTTTATGCTTTAAAATTGAAAAAATAATCACCATTGCTTCTGGTAACTAGCATGTGTAGGCTGAATGCTTTCGCTGTCTTTTACATGCCTTGTAGCTAGATCCTTACTTAGATGCAGATATGCAACTTGGACATCTATATGCTTTAAATATGAAAAATGTGTTATAAAAATGATAAAAATTCAGAAAAATGAGAAATTTATGCATTTTTATGATTATTAGAAAAGATCCAGGTGGGTTTGTTGTGTCGCATTGCATTGTTCTGGACTGCTTACCATAGCACTTTGGTATGAACTAGGACGGTGTAATGTATGGCAAGACCAATGTCTTAAGCTTCTGATGGTCCAGTTCTGGCCTAGGCTTGACTTGGTCGGTTAGCATATGGTTTGACACGCAAATAACCACTGGCAGAAATGAAAAAAAATAAAAAGGAAAAAAGAATCAGTTTGAAAATTTTAAAAAGATGACAAGTTTGCTGAAGCACTTCGTTTTGGACAATGCTTATCTTGGTAAATATTAGTTAGCTCTTGCATATCATGCTTTACTCTGCTTGTCAACTAGAAAATGTAGTGATGCTTTTGTTTGCAAAAATCGAAAAATGCGTGCTAATGACTCTCCTTAGATATCATCTGTTGCACTGATCATGTCATGTATCTTAGATAGTATATCTTTTGCTATACCTGTTAGATGTTGTAATTGCAGTTAATCATATCTAAGAAGCATGCTTTTCACACTCCACTTGCACCCCATCTGCATTCATGGCATATTTTGAGGGGGAGCTGCATTTCAGGGGGAGTTTGTGTTTATGTCTCTTTAAAGTGCATTTAGTCTCACTTGATGAGTCCAATTGTCAACAAGGGGGAGAAATTTTGGATATATTTTTGGCTTTCTCTGGGATTTATTTCAGGGGGAGTTTATTATTGTTGGTAATTATGAGATTTGCACTGGTTTTTTGAGGCTTTGTTTTTGGTTAACTATAATGACCGTTTTCGTGCGTTTGTTTGGCTTTTGGTCATAAGGGTTAAACTTTTATTTTCTTTCTTTTTTTTTCTTTTGTCCTTGCTTTTCTGTTTCCACATGTTTTGCAGGTTCTGAAGATGAGCTGAAAAGGGTGTTGACAATGCACTCATCAAGGGGGAGATTGAGAAACCATGTTGAAGAATATTGTTTTGATATTCCAGATGTGATGAGTGATTGTCAACGGAAGTCAATGGAAGGGAGAGATGAAGACCTGCCGACTCTGAGGCGCATGTTACTCAGGTACACGGGCAGTGAGCGACGGCCGGGCAGAGGAGCCGCGAAGTCAGGCTGGCCCAATCCGGGTACATGGCTAGGAGCGGCAGAGGATCCACCGATCTGTTGACTGAGTTTGACTCAGGTACACGGGCGGCGAGCGATTGCTGGGCTGAGGAAGCTGCGGGGTCGGGTCGGCCCAATCCGGGTACCCAGTGCGAAGACGGTGGATGCTTTGTCAGTTTCGGCGTAAAACTGACGATCTATGTTTAATTCATTTTTAGGATATTAATATTTAGTTTTTAAGTTTAGAATATTTTTATTCAAGTCAGTTAATTTTTCTAAGAATATTTTAGTAATTTTCGGAATTTATTTTAGAGTTAGTTTATTTTACCCGAGGGTAAAGTAGTCTTTTCATTTATTAGGATTTGCCTATAAATAGGCACCTATCCCTTTGGGGATAGGGGACGGTTTTTTTAATAGATCAATCTACTATCCGTTCACCGCCAATTTTTCTCTTTGCTGGTGTTTTTTTTTTTGCCGTCACAAAATCAAACGGCAACTTTGCAAACTGCGGCCGAAGGCATTTCGTTGGCTGGCATGCCCCTGCTGCAGGACCTCGTGGGCCCTCCCCCACCGGCGTTGAATTCGAGTGCGTCAGCGGAGTAGCAGTGCACGCAGTCGGCAATCAGTGCAGCAGCTAGGTTGTGAAGAAAAGAAGCAGCTCCGGCGGGCCCTACCTTGCGCTATTTTTTTCTTTGCAGCACGCAAGAATAGCCGGCTGCAGCAGAACGACAAGAAAAAGCTGGCTGTGCTGTTTTTTTGTTTGTTTTCGACAGGATCTCCTCGGCGAGTCATCTTTCGGCGATCAGAGCACAACTATTGTGGGAGCGATTGGGTCTTTTGCTGGAAGACGACGTAGTAATTTTTTTATGCAGGTAAACTTCTTTTTAGGTAGTTTTAATCTACTATTTTTAGGGAGATCAAATTTTTAGATAATCACCTATTAACAAATTAGCTGAAAGATTTACTTCGAAATTTCATTGTTATTTTTAATCTGTTAAATTTTATTAGTTATCTCGCATTATCTTTTATCTGTATAATCTGCTCATATAAAAAGAAAAGAAAAATTTATTAGTCGCAGTTATATTTTGATACTTGCTTTTACCTGCAATATTTTAGGTTTAGTTCTGAATTAATTTTTAATGATCCTAGATTTATTCATTTGTTTAGTATTTTATTTCTAGACTGAGATATTATTATTTCAAGTCTTTATTTAGGTATTTTGCGGACGTTATTAAATAATCCTAGTGCCAATTTTATTTATTGCAGTATTTCTGTTTAGTTTATTTTTAATATCATTTTAATTAGCATTCCGGACTTTTTTAAGCTAGACAACTTTAATTCCAGTACTTGCTAATATTATTTGTCTGGTTAAGTTTATTTTGGTGTTGGGATTAAATCTTAGTTCAGCAAGAAATTTTTAGGCGCCCATTCACCCCCCCTCTGGTCGCTACTTTCGGTCCTACATTGAGCTCCGTCCTCATCACCCGAGCCAGTGAATTGGTCCAACGTGGAGATAGGGCCTGATGAACCGCGGCTCGGAGATCAAGGCTTGCTGTTGGGACGACGGATCGAACCAGCAGGTTTTGAGAGTAATGGAATGCAGTGTGCTCTGTATTCTTGGATCGTGTGTCCATTACAACTGTGGTTGAGGGGTATTTATAGGGTGAGCCTCCTTGAGGGGCCAGGCACCTCTGAACCGCCAACCACTATTTGGCCTGACACTGGCCGGTAGTACAGACATGGCCTGACACTAGCTAGTAGTACAGACAAAACAGACTCCACGTAGTACAGACAAGAAGATTCGATCCTGACGGCGTATCGACCATGTCGGGCGCTGCAAAGGCCGCCCGACACGGCGCAGGCGATCACGACCTTGTCCCCCCACGGACTTGGCTGGTCTTCTTATCGCCCGGCCTCCCTCCAGATCCTCAGCTTGACACGAAGGGTGGCCTCCGGCATCTTCGACCTGAAGGGTGGCCTCCGGCGTCCTCGACCCGAAGGGTGGCTCCCAGCACCTGTCAGATCACTCCTCCTCCGAGGGCCCCTCCGGCGCGCCTTGGAACCTCCAGAAGCCTTCGGCTCCCTCACTCAGAGGTCCAGGTACCTCCGGCATAGGGCTTCGGGTCTTCTGGTGATGGTCTTCCTTCGGAGCCGTACTGACCTTCTCGTTCCCCTGCTGTCATCGGGATTATCTCCCCCAATACTTGCGTAGCTGGGCCCAGCTCCAAGAGGATGAGAAGGCCTTTCGGGCTCAAAAGAAAGAAGAGAGAAAGCGGAAGAAGAAAGAGGAGTCCAACCGCGTGGCTCTGGAGGCATGGACCAACGGGAGCACGAGGGGCCCGGGCAACATTCAAGACCGAAAAGGCTTCCGATTCCTACTTGGCTTGGACAACGAGTTCTCTTAGTTTTTCTTTCCAGCTTGACATTGTAATAGGTGTCATCTACGTTCTACATGTCTAACGAAGCTTTCCTATCCACTCATCTCCCCCCTTCTTTGTGGGTGGGCGACTTGTTGGTTGGGCGCAATGCGCTCGGGCCTAGGACCGAAAGCTAGGAAATACTACACCAACTTAGTACAAAGCACAACGCGCCAGACCGGGCGTTTGGGACTTGAACATGGGACACTCTCGTAGGGCACCTAGGGCCGAAGCTCGGGACCCTAAAATGGGTGCTTCGAGCCAGAGCTTGGAACCCGAAGAGGAGGTGCGTCGAGCCCGATCCTGGAACCCTAAGTTGAGGTGCTTCGAGCCATATCTCAGAACCAGAAGAGGGGGTTCTTCGAGCCAGAGCTTGGAACATGAAGAGCGGGTGTGTCGAGCCAGAGCTCAGAACCCAAAAAAAGGGATGCGTCAAGCCAGAGCTCAGAACTTTAAGCTGGGGTGCTTCAAGCCAAAGTTCGGAACCCGAAGAGGGGGTGCATTGAGCCGGAGCTTGGAACCCTGAGTTGGGGCGCATCGAGCCGGAGCTCGGAACCCTTCGAGTCTGCCAGGATTATGATTAGTACCGTAGTGCATCCACTTCAGTAGAACGTTCACCATATTTTATTACTGAAACTAAGAAGTTTAGTACAACGAAGAATACCAAGGGCAGAATATATTACATCAATCTAAGAAAAATAGCGCTTTAGATGCTCCGCATGCCAAGTGTGCTTCAAATCTTCGCCTTCCAAGTTAGCTAGATGGTAGGACCCTGGTCACCCGGAGCCGACTACGATGTATGGACCTTCCCATTTATTGCCAAGCTTCTTGGGAGCGGCAACCGCCCGAAGGACGAGATGCCCTGGCTAAAACTCGTTTCGCTTGACTTTTGGGTCGTACCATACCTTCATCTGCTTTTGATACTTAGAGAGATTGGCAATGGCTCGGAGCCTTGATTCCTCCACGAGGTCGAGGGAGACGTCGTGCTCTTGATCAGTTTCTAGAGTTGTGACCTGCAGGGAGCCGGCTCGGAGCTCCGTTGACGTCATTGCTTCATCTCCGAACAGTAGCTGGAACGGGATAAAACTGGTTGCGCGGGAAGGAGTGGTTTGAATGGACCATAAAATCTTGGGCAACTCCTCAGGCCATAAACCCTTGGCCAAACCCACGATGCGCTTGTTGAAACCAGACAGTATATGCCTGTTGGCTCTCTCAACAGCTCCGTTGGACTGTGGATGCCGGACTGCTGCGAAGCATAGCTGTACTCCTAGCTCTTCGCAGAATGCCTAAAAAGAACTAGCGTCGAACTGACTGCCATTATCCAACGTAAGTTGCTTGGGCACTCCAAAGCGGCAGATGATGTTTTGCCAAAAGAACTTCTTGACGCTTCGGGAGGTAATGGCGGTCAATGGCTCGGCCCTCAACCCACTTAGAGAACCATTCGACAGCAATGACAGTGAAGCGTAGGTTGCCCCTTTCCTGGGAAATGGCCCGATGAGGTCCATGCGCCACCGAGCTAGGGGCCAAACAGGTGCGATGATTTGTAGGTTGGCTGGAGGCCGATGGCTCCGCCGCCCCATCCATTGATATCCTTGATAGGTGCACACCAGATCTTCGGCATTAGTGACGATAGTGGGCCAATACACACCCTGACAAAGAGTCTTCCCAGCGAGGGCTCGAGGGGTTAAGTGGCTACCACACAGGCCCTCGTGGATCTCTCAGAGTATCTGCTGCCCGTCGGTATGAGAGATGCACCAATGCAATGGGGAACATAGAACCGACTTGTAGAGAATTCCGTTAATGAACTGATAGGATCTGGCGTGGAGCTGAAGCCGTGCCAGCTCCGTACTAGGCTTGCCTTCCACCTCTTCTTTGAGTAGCTGCAGGATGGGCTCACGCCAGTTTCTATTGACCGTACACAGGACCTCTGCTGGCTTAGGGGACGCCGGAGATCCTGTCGATACTTGGGTCGGTGTGCCTCCTCGGAGAGACGTCGATGGCTCGGCAAGCTCTTCAAATAAGGTTGTGGGGGGAAGGGCTTGACCACCTGCTCCAGCTTTAGCGAGGACATCAGCTTGGCAATTTTCACTCCTCTAGATGCTTTGGACGGAGATCCCCTTGAAAGATGCTTCGAGCTTCCGAGCGGCTTCGAGGTAGGCGGCAAGATCAGGGTGCTGGGCTTGAAAACTCTTATCCATATGCTCGGCCACAACTTGAGAGTCGGTCTTGACAATCACCCGGGCAGCTCCGAGCGCATGCACCTTGCGAAGGCCCAACAACACTCCATCATACTCAGTGACGTTGTTTGTAGCTTTGAAGTTCAATTGAATGGAGTTTAAAGCTTGCTGACCGGAGGGAGAAATAATTACTGCCCCCGCGCCTACTCCGGAGGCTTGGTAAGCACCATCTGAATAAATAGTCCACACTCCTCCACCGGCTTCGTCAGTGATGCAGTTGGCTGCAGGTGTCCATTCGACGACAAAATCAGCAAGGATTTGAGACTTAATAGCGGTTCGAGCCACGAAAGTGATACCAAACAGAGCAAGCTCTACTGCCCACTTGCCAATTCGCCCGGTAGCATCCTTATTCCGAAACATGTCACCCAGAGGATAAGCGGTCGGAATCACTATGTCATGGGCCAAAAAGTAGTGCCTAAGCTTCCGGGAGGCCATAACGAGAGCATATGCTACTTTCTCGAGCTCGGTATACCGGGTCTTCGCTCCGGAGAGGGCTTTAGACATAAAGTATACCGAGCGTTGTATCAACTTCCCACCAGTTTCTTCTTCTTGAATTAGTGCCACACTCACCGCGCTACCCGTGGCAGCGAGATAGATGAGAAGAGGGTCACCACTCTGGGGTGTTGCAAGGGTAATGAGATTGATGAGGTACTCCTTTATCCTGTCGAAACAATCTTGGCATTCGGAGGTCCACTCGAAGTCTTTGGATGCTCGCAATGCCTTGAAAATGGGCAGGCTTCGCTCAGCCGATCGTGCAAAAAAATGGCTAAGAGCTGCGAGGCGCCCAGCCAATTTCTGGGCCTGCTTCAAGTTCTGAGGAGGGGACATATTCTACAACGCGCTGACTTTGGTTGGACTAGCTTCGATGCCCCAACTGGAAACCAGATAACCAAGCAACTTCCCGGCCCGGGCTCCGAAGACAAACTTTTTTGGATTGAGACGGATTCCACACTTGAGGAGACTGTCAAATGTTTCATCTATATCCATGCTATGGAAACTTTTATTCATGCTTTTAATGACGATATTGTCCATATAAGCTTCGATATTGTGGCTGATCTGGTGACCCAGGGCCTTAGATATCAACCTTGAGAAGGTGTCCCCAGCGTCACGGAGGCCGAAGGGCATCCAAACATAGAAGAATACTCCTAAAGGTGTAATAAACATCGTCTTGACTTGATCTTCTTGCTTCAGCCAAATCTGATGGTACCCAGAATATGCGTCAAGGAAGCTGTGGAGCTCGAACCCGCTGTAGAATCAACCAATTGCTAGATTTTTTCTTCTGGACAAACACCGGGTTTGACAACCACTCCGTATGACCCCCGCTCGGAGCAACTTCTCCACCTCAGACTTGGTGAGATCAGCCCATTCGATAGATAACTTGCGGAGCCCCTGGCGTACTGGGCGAGCCTTCAGGTTGACCGCTAGGGAGTGTTCAATGATCGAGCGGTCAATGCCTGGTATGTCTTCATCGGACCATGCGAAGATGTCCAGGTTGCTACGGATGATTTCTTCGAGCCGCTTCAACACCTCTAGCTCTAGGCCCCGTCCAAACTGGATAGGGTACTCATTCCCATCTTGGACCAGGATCTTCGTGATGACCTCCCCTTCCGGAAGAGGCTTGGCCATGAGCCCCTTTTGGGGGGCATCGTACAATAGGGGGATGTCTTCGATGTCCGGCAGTTCGACCCCCTCTGGGCTCCCGCGAATGCTGTGGACTTGCCTCGGCTCTAGGGGGGTTGAGTGGCCGTACTCCACCCACCGGGCCACGACCTGATCTTGTAGGATCGAAAGCACCCCTCCAGGAGTTGGCATCTTGAGGCACAAGTAATTGTGGTGAGCGATGGCCCCGAAGCGGTTGAGCATCCCCCTTCCGAAGATGGCGTTGTAGGCATACAGGGCGTCGACAACATCGAAGATGATTTCTTCACTGCGGGACAGAGGGGATTCTCCAAAAGTCACCTCCAGCCCAATCTAGCCGAGGGCATCAAGGGGTGTCCCTGCAAAGCCCTAAAGCGGCCGGGACGTCGGAAACAGATGCTTCCGAGAAAGACATAGCTGATCGAATGCCTACACAAAAATGATGTCAGCAGAACTTCCCCCGTCAACTAGAATGTGACGCACCTCGACGCATGCAATGTCTGCTGAGATGACAAGGGAATCAGCATGCGGGAACTTGACGTTGGCGGCATCCTCAGCAGTGAAGGAAATTGGGACATGGGACCATTTGGGAAGCGCGGTGAAACTGGAAGTCCTGATATGCCCAACTTCCTGGACATATTCCCATCGCTGCCGCTTGAACATAGCTCCTAAAACTCCCCCTCCAGAGATAGGCAGGACCACCCGCTTCCCTCGATCTGCTCCATCTTCGAGCATGGGGGCTTGGAACCTACCGACCTCCGAAATAAGCCCTGAAGCTCCTGGTTCGTCCCAGCGCCCGACTACTTGGACAGCGTCGGTGCGAGGCATTGGAGGCCCTTTGTCAGAGGCATTTTAGCTACGGTGGGATGCCCTCTACCGGCAGTGTGCGGATGCTTGGAAGGACCCCTCGGGGTGATGCTGAGAACTTCTCCCCGAAGGTTCTTTCGGCTTCGCCGGGAATCTCGATGATGAAGGTCCAGAGCGGGGCCGGGAGGCGCCTCATACACCTTAGCGTTCGAAGCTCGAACGGGGACGATCATTGCCTGACGACACAGCTGGCCTTCTTTGAACCGAGCATATTCCTCGAAATATGTCATGAGTTGGGCAACCGAAGATATCGGCTTTCGGTGGAGCTTGTCAAGGAGACCCGGGTTGGTGACGCCTTCCCGGTAAGCATTAATGACTGAGGAGGCCGATAGCCCCTTGATTTGAGCCCTGGTGTGCGCGAAGCGCTAAGAATACTGCCGCAACATCTCTCTGGGCTGCTGCTTCACTTGGAAGAGACTCCCGGTTGACAACCTAATGGTCCCAGGCCTTAACGACCAGAACCACCAGAGAGCGGTTCCCTCGAGAGCCAAGGGGAAGCACTTAGCCATGGTGTCATGGCTCCCTCCAAAAGCTTCTATCGCTAGAGCATATGAGCGGGAGAATTCTCCGGGGTCAGATTCCCCGGAGTACTTAGGGAGCTTGGCGGTACGGAATTTGGAGTCAAACCGTACCCTCTGCAGATTGGGGTGTAACGGAGACTCCTCATCGTAGGACGCATTTTCCTCCCCTCCTTGGTCTTCATCATCACTTAGTGTGACGGCCGCAACTCCCAGCGCCCAGGAAGGCTTAGGAGGGCGTAGTGATGCCTCCTGGCGCCACTAGGCCAGCTCCACCTTTAACCTTGCATTATTAGTGTCTAGGGCGTTGGCTTGACTCCCGCTACCTCCGTAGGCAGTCTCTGGGTCTTGCAAGTGGACGTAATCAGTCCGGAGGGCCACGGCTAGGGGCCCGCCTAGAAGATGCATCCCGAAGAGCCCCCCTAAGCCCCCGGGGGGGTCGCGGAGGTTGGCCCCACTGAACCGGTGGGGTCCTAGATCTCTGGCACTCCTCCAGGGGCCTGGCCTGGCTCCGTGCTCGGCATCTCAGTGGCGGTGACGACGGAAGGGACCGTAGGAGGATCTGGTCCAACGATCGGGACAGGCTCAACCCCAGCGGTGCGGGCTGACCTCTAGAGGGGGGCTGTGGTCGCACTCTTCTGTCCTGACATATTTTCTTGAGGTGGAAGTAGAGGACGCTAGCTTCTAGGACTAAGCTCCACATGGACGGCGCCAACTGTTGGCGTAGTAGACTAGGCCAACAGGTTTCGAGAAGATGTCTGTAATGAGAGGCTAAGCTCAAAGCTATATCCTTGGATCTCGTGTCCATTACAACAGGGGGAAGGGGAGTAATTATAGAGGAGCCCGGTTGGGGGTCCGATCCTTCCAAAATCCCCTTGGGCATTGCACTGCCTGACACAAGCCTATAATACAAAAAAGAGTGGCAGCCCCATAGTACAGGCAGAAAAGTGTAACCTCGACAGCGTATCAGCCGTTCTGGGCATGGCAGCAGCGCCAGACGTGGCGTAGATGATCGTGATCATGTCCCCATACAACTTTGACTAAGCTGGTCCCTGGTTTTTTGTCGTAGCCTCGGACCCTTTGCACCCTCCGGCGACTTGGCTCCGGCCCCCTGCCAGCTCTCTAACTCCGGGGCCCCTCCGGCCCACTCCGCAGACTTCGGAGGCTTCAGGGCCCCCCGTCTTAAGATCCATCGATGCCTCCGGCTAACGAAGCTCTTCCTCTAAACAGTGCTCCCATCCTTCATGCTTCCAATTGCTGTCGGGATTATATCCCCGAGCACCATCGGTACGAGAGATGCACCGAAGTAGTGGGGAAAAAACACCCGACTTGTAGAGTACTCCATTAATGACCTGATAAGATCTCACGTGGAACTGAAGCCGCGCAAGCTCTATACCGGGCTTTATTTCCACTTCACCTTTAAGTAGCCGTAGGATAGGCTCTCGCCAATCACCATCGACCGTACAAAGGATCTCGACTTGTTTCAAGGACGCCGGAGAATCTGCCGATACTTGGGTTGGTGTGCCTCCTCAGAGAGATGCAGATGGCTTGGCGAGCTCTTCGAAGAAAACAGTGGGTGGAAGGGCCTGACCGCCTGCACAGGCCTTAGCGAGGATATCATCCTAGCAATTTTCGCTCCTTAGGATGCTTTGGACGGAGATTCCCTTAAAAGCTGCCTCAAGCTTCCGAATGGCTTCGAGGTATGCAGCGAGATCAGGATGCCGAGCTTGAAAACTCTTGTCCACGTTCCCGGCAATGACTTGCACCTTGCGTGTGCGCCTTGCATAGGCCCAGCAGCACTCCTTCATACTCAGCGACGTGTTTTGTAGCTTTAAAATTCAACCGAATGAAGTATAATGCTTGCTGACCTGAGAGAGAAACAATCACTGCCCCTGCGCCTGCCCCGGAGGCTTGGTAAGCACCGTCTGAATAAATAGTCCACACTCCTTCGCCAGCTTCATTAGGGGCATGGTCGGTCGCTGGTGTCCATTCGGCGACAAAATCTGTAAGGATCTGAGACTTAATGGCAGTCCGGGCCACGAAAGTGATGCCGAACGGAGCAAGTTCTACGACCCACTTGCCAATTCACCCAGTAGCATCCTTATTTCGGAACATGTCACCCAGAGGGTAAGCGGTTGGGATGACTATGTCGTGGGTAAGAAAGTAGTGCCGAAGTTTCCGGGTGGCCATGACGAGAGCGTATGCTACTTTCTCGAGCTCGGTATACCAGGTCTTTGCTCTAGAGAGGGCTTCAGACACAAAGTACACCGAGCGCTATATCAGCTTCCCACCAGTTTCTTCTTCTTGAATCAATGCCGCACTCGCTGCACAACTCATGGCAGCGAGATAGACGAGAAGGGGATCACCACTCCGGGGTGTAGCGAGGGTAATAAGGTTGACGAGGTATTCCTTTATCCTATCAAAACAGTCTTGACATTCGGGAGTCCATTCGAAGTCCTTGGATCCCCGCAGTGCCTTGAAAATAGGTAGACTTTGCTCAGCTGATCTTGCCAAGAAGCGGCTGAGAGCCGCGAGGCATCCAGCCAACTTCTGTGCCTGCTTCAAGTTCTGGGAGGGGACATGTTCTACAGCGCGCTGACTTGGGTTGGACTGGCTTCGATGCCTCGACTAGAGACCAGATAACCGAGCAACTTCCCATCCCGAGCTCCGAAGATGCATTTCTCTGGGTTAAGATGAATTCCGCATCTTCGGAGACTGTCGAATGTTTCAGCTATATCCGAGCTATGGCAGTTTTTATCCACGCTTTTAATGACGATATCGTCCATGTAAGCCTCAATATTACGACCGATCTGATGACCCAAGGCCTTGGATATCTACCTAGAGAAGGTAGCCCCAGCGTTACGGAGGTAGAAAGGCATCCGAAAATAGCAGAATACTCTTGAGGGTGTAACGAAGCTCGTCTTGACTTGATCTTCTTGCTTCAGCCAAAACTGATGGTACCTAGAATATGCATCAAGGAAGCTGAGGAGCTGAGAGCCCACAATAGAATCAACCAATTGGTCTATGCGACGCATGGGGTAGGAGTCACGGGGGCAAGCTTTTATTCAAAGATGTAAAATCGATACACACGCACCATTTGCCAGATGTTTTCTTCTAGACGAACACGGGGTTCGACAACCACTCTATATGACTGACTTCACGAATGACCCCAGCTCGGAGCAGCTTCTCCACCTCGGTCTTGGCTAGATCAGCTCATTCGGAGGACAACTTGCGAAGCCCCTAGCGCACGGGGTGAGCCTTCGGGTTGACCGCTAGGGAGTGCTCGATGATGGAGCGGTCGACAACCGGTATATCTTCTTCAAACCACACAAAGATGTCCAAGTTGCTCCGGATGATTTCTTTGAGTTGTCTTAACACCTACGGTTACAGGTATCCTTCGAACCGGATTGGGCACTCTGTCCCATCCTGGATCAGGATCCTCGTGATGACCTCCCTCTCCGGAAGAGGCTTGGCAGCGTGCCCTTGGGGGCGTCGTGTAGCAGGGGGCGTCGTCGACACTCGGAAGTCCGACCTCCTTCGAGCTCCTGCGAACGCTGTGGACTTGCCTCAGCTCTAGAGGTGCCGAGTGGTCGTACTCCACTCGTCGAGCCATAGCCTAATTGCCTAGGACCGAGAGCACCGTTCTAGGGGTTGGCATCTTGAGGCACAAATAGTTGTGGTGGGCAATGGCCCCGAAGCGGTTGAGCATCCCCCTCCCAAAGATAGCGTTGTAGGCGTACGGAGCGTTGACGACATCGAAGATGATTTCTTCACTACGGGACAGGGGGCTTCTCCGAAGGTCACCTCCAGCCCAATCTGGCCAACGACATCAAGGGGTGGCCCTACGCAACCCTGGAGCAGCCGAGAGGCCGGCAATAGATGCTTCCGAGAGAGGCATAACTAATCGAAGGCCTGCATGAAAATGATGTCAGCAGAACTTCCTTTGTCAACTAGAATGCCACGCACCTTGACGCTAGCAATGTCCGCCGAGATGACAGGGGGATCCGCATGCGGGAACTTGACGCTGGCAGCATCGTCAGTGGTGAAGAACATGGGAACATGGGACCATTCAGGAAGCGTGGTGAAGCTAGAAGTCCCAATATGCCCAACTTCCCAGACATATTCCCTTCGCTGCCATTTCGACATAGCCCCAAAGCTCCACCTCCAGAAATAGGCAGGACCACGTGCTTCCCTCAGTCTACCCCCTCTTCAAGTTTGGGGGCTGGGAACCTACCAACTTTCGAAATAAGCCCTGAAGCTCCCAGCTCGTCATGGCACCCGACCACCTAGATGACGTCAGTGCAGGACATCGGAGGCGCTTTGTCGAAAGAGCCGCTACCAGAGCTTCGCTCTAGGTAGTCATTCCGGAGGGCGAGGATGGTATGGCACGAGTCGGTGTCGTGACTCCAGTTCTCGCCGTGAAAACTACAATAGAGGGACACTCCCCCTGGAGGCGCCTTTGCAGGTGTTTTGGCTCCGGTAGGGCGCCCTCCACCCGTAGTGTGCTAATGCTTGGAGGGGCCTCTCGGGGCGATGTTGAGGACTTCTCCACGAAGGTGCTTCCACCCTCTCTAGGAATCTCGATGGCAAAGATCCAGAGCGGGGCCGGAGCATGCTTCGTACACCTTGATGTTCGAGGCTCTAACGGGGGCGATCATCACTTGACGATGTACCTGGCCCTATTCGGACCGAACGTACTCCTCGAAGTACGTCATGAGCTGGGCCACCGAAGATATCAGCTTCCGGTGGAGCTTGTCGAGGAGACCTGGGTTGGTGACACCCTCCCGGGTAGCATATTCCTCGAAATATGTCATGAGTTGGGCTACCGAAGATATCGGCTTTCGGTGGAGCTTGTCAAGGAGACCCGGGTTGGTGACGCCTTCCCGGTAAGCATTAATGACTGAGGAGGCCGATAGCCCCTTGATTTGAGCCCTGGTGTGCGCGAAGCGCTGAGAATACTGCCGCAACATCTCTCTGGGCTGCTGCTTCACTTGGAAGAGACTCCCGGTTGACAACCTAATGGTCCCAGGCCTTAACGACCAGAACCACCAGAGAGCGGTTCCCTCGAGAGCCAAGGGGAAGCACTTAGCCATGGTGTCATGGCTCCCTCCAAAAGCTTCTATCGCTAGAGCATATGAGCGGGAGAATTCTTCGGGGTCAGATTCCCCGGAGTACTTAGGGAGCTTGGCGGCACGGAATTTGGAGTCGAACCATACCCTCTGCAGATTGGGGTGTAACGGAGACTCCTCATCGTAGGACGCATTTTCCTCCCCTCCTTGGTCTTCATCATCACTTAGTGTGACGGCCGCAACTCCCAGCGCCCAGGAAGGCTTAGGAGGGCGTAGTGATGCCTCCTGGCGCCACTAGGCCAGCTCCACCTTTAACCTTGCATTATTAGTGTCTAGGGCGTCGGCTTGACTCCCGCTACCTCCGTAGGCAGTCTCTGGGTCTTGCGAGTGGACGTAATCAGTCCGGAGGGCCACGGCTAGGGGCCCGCCTAGAAGATGCATCCCGAAGAGCCCCCCTAAGCCCCCGGGGGGGTCGCGGAGGTTGGCCCCACTGAACTGGTGGGGTCCTAGATCTCTGGCGCTCCTCCAGGGGCCTGGCCTGGCTCCGTGCTTGGCATCTCAGTGGCGGTGACGACGGAAGGGACCGTAGGAGGATCTGGTCCAACGGTCGGGACAGGCTCAACCCCAGCGGTGCAGGCTGACCTCTAGAGGGGGGCTGTGGTCGCACTCTTCCGTCCTGACATATTTTCTTGAGGTGGAAGTAGAGGACGCTAGCTTCTTGGACTAAGCTCCACATGGACGGCGCCAACTGTTGGCGTAGTAGACTAGGCCAACAGGTTTCGAGAAGATGTCTGTAATGAGAGGCTAAGCTCAAAGCTATATCCTTGGATCTCGTGTCCATTACAACAGGGGGAAGGGGAGTAATTATAGAGGAGCCCGGTTGGGGGTCCGATCCTTCCAAAATCCCCTTGGGCATTGCACTGCCTGACACAAGCCTATAATACAAAAAAGAGTGGCAGCCCCATAGTACAGGCAGAAAAGTGTAACCTCGACAGCGTATCAGCCGTTCTGGGCATGGCAGCAGCGCCAGACGTGGCGTAGATGATCGTGATCATGTCCCCATACCACTTTGACTAAGCTGGTCCCTGGTTTTTTGTCCTAGCCTCGGACCCTTCGCACCCTCCGGCGACTTGGCTCCGGCCCCCTGCCAGCTCTCTAACTCCGGGGCCCCTCCGGCCCACTCCGCAGCCTTCGGAGGCTTCAGGGCCCCCCGTCTTAAGATCCATCGATGCCTCCGGCTAACGAAGCTCTTCCTCTAAACAGTGCTCCCATCCTTCATGCTTCCAATTGCTGTCGGGATTATATCCCCCAGCACCATCGGTACGAGAGATGCACCGAAGTAGTGGGGAAAAAACACCCGACTTGTAGAGTACTCCATTAATGACCTGATAAGATCTCACGTGGAACTGAAGCCGCGCAAGCTCTGGACCTGGCTTGATTTCCACTTCGCCTTTAAGTAGCCGTAGGATAGGCTCTCGCCAATCACCATCGACCGTACAAAGGATCTCGACTGGTTTCAAGGACGCCGGAGAATCTGCCGATACTTGGGTTGGTGTGCCTCCTCAGAGAGATGTAGATGGCTTGGCGAGCTCTTCGAAGAAAACAGTGGGTGGAAGGGCCTGACCGCCTGCACAGGCCTTAGCGAGGATATCATCCTAGCAATTTTCGCTCCTTAGGATGCTTTGGACGGAGATTCCCTTAAAAGCTGCCTCAAGCTTCCGAATGGCTTCGAGGTATGCAGCGAGATCAGGATGCCGAGCTTGAAAACTCTTGTCCACGTTCCCGGCAATGACTTGCACCTTGCGTGTGCGCCTTGCGTAGGCCCAGCAGCACTCCTTCATACTCAGCGACGTGTTTTGTAGCTTTAAAATTCAACTGAATGAAGTATAATGCTTGCTGACCTGAGAGAGAAACAATCACTGCCCCTGCGCCTGCCCCGGAGGCTTGGTAAGCACCGTCTGAATAAATAGTCCACACTCCTTCGCCAGCTTCGTTAGGGGCATGGTCGGTCGCTGGTGTCCATTCGGCGACAAAATCTGTAAGGATCTGAGACTTAATGGCAGTCCGAGCCACGAAAGTGATGCCGAACGGAGCAAGTTCTACGACCCACTTGCCAATTCACCCAGTAGCATCCTTATTCCGGAACATGTCACCCAGAGGGTAAGCGGTTGGGATGACTATGTCGTTGGTAAGAAAGTAGTGCCGAAGTTTCCGGGTGGCCATGACGAGAGCGTATGCTACTTTCTCGAGCTCGGTATACCAGGTCTTTGCTCCGGAGAGGGCTTCAGACACAAAGTACACCGAGCGCTATATCAGCTTCCCACCAGTTTCTTCTTCTTGAATCAATGCCGCACTCGCTGCACAACTCATGGCAGCGAGATAGACGAGAAGGGGATCACCACTCCGAGGTGTAGCGATGGTAATAAGGTTGACGAGGTATTCCTTTATCCTATCAAAACAATCTTGACATTCGGGAGTCCATTTGAAGTCCTTGGATCCCCGCAGTGCCTTAAAAATAGGTAGACTTTGCTCAGCTGATCTTGCCAAGAAGCGGCTGAGAGCCGCGAGGCATCCAGCCAACTTCTGTGCCTGCTTCAAGTTCTGGGAGGGGACATGTTCTACAGCGCGCTGACTTGGGTTGGACTGGATTCGATGCCTCGACTAGAGACCAGATAACCGAGCAACTTCCCATCCCGAGCTCCGAAGACGCATTTCTCTGGGTTAAGATGAATTCCGCATCTTCGGAGACTGTTGAATGTTTCAGCTATATCCGAGCTATGGCAGTTTTTATCCGCATTTTTAATGACGATATCGTCCATGTAAGCCTCCCTCCAGATCCTCAGCTTGACACGAAGGGTGGCCTCCGGCATCTTCGACCTGAAGGGTGGCCTCCGGCGTCCTCGACCCGAAGGGTGGCTCCCAGCACCTGTCAGATCACTCCTCCTCCGAGGGCCCCTCCGGCGCGCCTTGGAACCTCCGGAAGCCTCCGGCTCCCTCACTCAGAGGTCCAGGTACCTCCGGCATAGGGCTTCGGGTCTTCTGGTGATGGTCTTCCTTCGGAGCCGTACTGACCTTCTCGTTCCCCTGCTGTCATCGGGATTATCTCCCCCAATACTTGCGTAGCTGGGCCCAGCTCCAAGAGGATGAGAAGGCCTTTCGGGCTCAAAAGAAAGAAGAGAGAAAGCGGAAGAAGAAAGAGGAGTCCAACCGCGTGGCTCCGGAGGCATGGACCAAAGGGAGCACGAGGGGCCCGGGCAACATTCAAGACCGAAAAGGCTTCCGATTCCTACTTGGCTTGGACGACGAGTTCTCTTAGTTTTTCTTTCCAGCTTGACATTGTAATAGGTGTCATCTACGTTCTACATGTCTAACGAAGCTTTCCTATCCACTCATCTCCCCCCTTCTTTGTGGGTGGGCGACTTGTTGGTTGGGCGCAATGCGCTCGGGCCTAGGACCGAAAGCTAGGAAATACTACACCAACTTAGTACAAAGCACAACGCGCCAGACCGGGCGTTTGGGACTTGAACATGGGACACTCTCGTAGGGCACCTAGGGCCGAAGCTCGGGACCCTAAAATGGGTGCTTCGAGCCGGAGCTTGGAACCCGAAGAGGAGGTGCGTCGAGCCCGATCCTGGAACCCTAAGTTGAGGTGCTTCGAGCCATATCTCAGAACCAGAAGAGGGGGTTCTTCGAGCCAGAGCTTGGAACATGAAGAGCGGGTGTGTCGAGCCAGAGCTCAGAACTTTAAGCTGGGGTGCTTCAAGCCAAAGTTCGGAACCCGAAGAGGGGGTGCATTGAGCCGGAGCTTGGAACCCTGAGTTGGGGCGCATCGAGCCGGAGCTCGGAACCCTTCGAGTCTGCCAGGATTATGATTAGTACCGTAGTGCATCCACTTCAGTAGAACGTTCACCATATTTTATTACTGAAACTAAGAAGTTTAGTACAACGAAGAATACCAAGGGCAGAATATATTACATCAATCTAAGAAAAATAGCGCTTTAGATGCTCCGCATGCCAAGTGTGCTTCAAATCTTCGCCTTCCAAGTTAGCTAGATGGTAGGACCCTGGTCACCCGGAGCCGACTACGATGTATGGACCTTCCCATTTATTGCCAAGCTTCTTGGGAGCGGCAACCGCCCGAAGGACGAGATGCCCTGGCTAAAACTCGTTTCGCTTGACTTTTGGGTCATACCATACCTTCATCTGCTTTTGATACTTAGAGAGATTGGCAATGGCTCGGAGCCTTGATTCCTCCACGAGGTCGAGGGAGACGTCGTGCTCTTGATCAGTTTCTAGAGTTGTGACCTGCAGGGAGCCGGCTCGGAGCTCCGTTGACGTCATTGCTTCATCTCTGAACAGTAGCTGGAACGGGATAAAACTGGTTGCGCGGGAAGGAGTGGTTTGAATGGACCATAAAATCTTGGGCAACTCCTCAGGCCATAAACCCTTGGCCAAACCCACGATGCGCTTGTTGAAACCAGACAGTATATGCCTGTTGGCTCTCTCAACAGCTCCGTTGGACTGTGGATGCCGG
The DNA here is from genome assembly GCA_019279435.1 of Zizania palustris. Classification (NCBI taxonomy): domain Eukaryota; kingdom Viridiplantae; phylum Streptophyta; class Magnoliopsida; order Poales; family Poaceae; genus Zizania; species Zizania palustris. Next base: position 5,034,583 of record JAAALK010000286.1, on the reverse strand, counting down.
ACTGCTGCGAAGCATAGCTGTACTCCTAGCTCTTCGCAGAATGCCTAAAAAGAACTAGCGTCGAACTGACTGCCATTATCCAACGTAAGTTGCTTGGGCACTCCAAAGCGGCAGATGATGTTTTGCCAAAAGAACTTCTTGACGCTTCGGGAGGTAATGGCGGTCAATGGCTCGGCCCTCAACCCACTTAGAGAACCATTCGACAGCAATGACAGTGAAGCGTAGGTTGCCCCTTTCCTGGGAAATGGCCCGATGAGGTCCATGCGCCACCGAGCTAGGGGCCAAACAGGTGCGATGATTTGTAGGTTGGCTGGAGGCCGATGGCTCCGCCGCCCCATCCATTGATATCCTTGACAGGTGCACACCAGATCTTCGGCATTAGTGACGACAGTGGGCCAATACACACCCTGACAAAGAGTCTTCCCGGCGAGGGCTCGAGGGGTTAAGTGGCTACCACACAGGCCCTCGTGGATCTCTCGGAGTATCTGCTGCCCGTCGGTATGAGAGATGCACCAATGCAATGGGGAACATAGAACCGACTTGTAGAGAATTCCGTTAATGAACTGATAGGATCTGGCGTGGAGCTGAAGCCGTGCCAGCTCCGTACTAGGCTTGCCTTCCACCTCTTCTTTGAGTAGCTGCAGGATGGGCTCACGCCAGTTTCTATTGACCGTACACAGGACCTCTGCTGGCTTAGGGGACGCCGGAGATCCTGTCGATACTTGGGTCGGTGTGCCTCCTCGGAGAGACGTCGATGGCTCGGCAAGCTCTTCAAATAAGGTTGTGGGGGGAAGGGCTTGACCACCTGCTCCAGCTTTAGCGAGGACATTAGCTTGGCAATTTTCACTCCTCTAGATGCTTTGGACGGAGATCCCCTTGAAAGATGCTTCGAGCTTCCGAGCGGCTTCGAGGTAGGCGGCAAGATCAGGGTGCTGGGCTTGAAAACTCTTATCCATATGCTCGGCCACAACTTGAGAGTCGGTCTTGACAATCACCCGGGCAGCTCCGAGCGCATGCACCTTGCGAAGGCCCAACAACACTCCATCATACTCAGTGACGTTGTTTGTAGCTTTGAAGTTCAATTGAATGGAGTTTAAAGCTTGCTGACCGGAGGGAGAAATAATTACTGCCCCCGTGCCTACTCCGGAGGCTTGGTAAGCACCATCTGAATAAATAGTCCACACTCCTCCACCGGCTTCGTCAGTGATGCAGTTGGCTGCAGGTGTCCATTCGACGACAAAATCAGCAAGGATTTGAGACTTAATAGCGGTTCGAGCCACGAAAGTGATACCAAACAGAGCAAGCTCTACTGCCCACTTGCCAATTCGCCCGGTAGCATCCTTATTCCGAAACATGTCACCCAGAGGATAAGCGGTCGGAATCACTATGTCATGGGCCAAAAAGTAGTGCCTAAGCTTCTGGGAGGCCATAACGAGAGCATATGCTACTTTCTCGAGCTCGGTATACCGGGTCTTCGCTCCGGAGAGGGCTTTAGACACAAAGTATACCGAGCGTTGTATCAACTTCCCACCAGTTTCTTCTTCTTGAATTAGTGCCACACTCACCGCGCTACCCGTGGCAGCGAGATAGATGAGAAGAGGGTCACCACTCTGGGGTGTTGCAAGGGTAATGAGATTGATGAGGTACTCCTTTATCCTGTCGAAACAATCTTGGCATTCGGAGGTCCACTCGAAGTCTTTGGATGCTCGCAATGCCTTGAAAATGGGCAGGCTTCGCTCAGCCGATCGTGCAAAAAAATGGCTAAGAGCTGCGAGGCGCCCAGCCAATTTCTGGGCCTGCTTCAAGTTCTGAGGAGGGGACATATTCTACAACGCGCTGACTTTGGTTGGACTAGCTTCGATGCCCCAACTGGAAACCAGATAACCAAGCAACTTCCCGGCCTGGGCTCCGAAGACAAACTTTTTTGGATTGAGACGGATTCCACACTTGAGGAGACTGTCAAATGTTTCATCTATATCCATGCTATGGCAACTTTTATTCATGCTTTTAATGACGATATTGTCCATATAAGCTTCGATATTGTGGCTGATCTGGTGACCCAGGGCCTTAGATATCAACCTTGAGAAGGTGTCCCCAGCGTCACGGAGGCCGAAGGGCATCCAAACATAGAAGAATACTCCTAAAGGTGTAATAAACATCGTCTTGACTTGATCTTCTTGCTTCAGCCAAATCTGATGGTACCCAGAATATGCGTCAAGGAAGCTGTGGAGCTCGAACCCGCTGTAGAATCAACCAATTGCTTGATTTTTTCTTCTGGACAAACACCGGGTTTGACAACCACTCCGTATGACCCCCGCTCGGAGCAACTTCTCCACCTCAGACTTGGTGAGATCAGCCCATTCGATAGATAACTTGCGGAGCCCCTGGCGTACTGGGCGAGCCTTCAGGTTGACCGCTAGGGAGTGTTCAATGATCGAGCGGTCAATGCCTGGTATGTCTTCATCGGACCATGCGAAGATGTCCAGGTTGCTACGGATGATTTCTTCGAGCCGCTTCAACACCTCTAGCTCTAGGCCCCATCCAAACTGGATAGGGTACTCATTCCCATCTTGGACCAGGATCTTCGTGATGACCTCCCCTTCCGGAAGAGGCTTGGCCATGAGCCCCTTTTGGGGGGCATCGTACAATAGGGGGATGTCTTCGATGTCCGGCAGTTCGACCCCCTCTGGGCTCCCGCGAATGCTGTGGACTTGCCTCGGCTCTAGGGGGGTTGAGTGGCCGTACTCCACCCACCGGGCCACGACCTAATCTTGTAGGATCGAAAGCACCCCTCTAGGAGTTGGCATCTTGAGGCACAAGTAATTGTGGTGAGCGATGGCCCCGAAGCGGTTGAGCATCCCCCTTCCGAAGATGGCGTTGTAGGCATACAGGGCGTCGACAACATCGAAGATGATTTCTTCACTGCGGGACAGAGGGGATTCTCCAAAAGTCACCTCCAGCCCAATCTAGCCAAGGGCATCAAGGGGTGTCCCTGCAAAGCCCTAAAGCGGCCGGGACGTCGGAAACAGATGCTTCCGAGAAAGACATAGCTGATCGAATGCCTACACAAAAATGATGTCAGCAGAACTTCCCCCGTCAACTAGAAAGTGACGCACCTCGACGCATGCAATGTCTGCTGAGATGACAAGGGAATCAGCATGCGGGAACTTGACGTTGGCGGCATCCTCAGTAGTGAAGGAAATTGGGACATGGGACCATTTGGGAAGCGCGGTGAAACTGGAAGTCCTGATATGCCCAACTTCCTGGACATATTCCCATCGCTGCCGCTTGAACATAGCTCCTAAAACTCCCCCTCCAGAGATAGGCAGGACCACCCGCTTCCCTCGATCTGCTCCATCTTCGAGCATGGGGGCTTGGAACCTACCGACCTCCGGAATAAGCCCTGAAGCTCCTGGTTCGTCCCAGCGCCCGACTACCTGGACAGCGTCGGTGCGAGGCATTGGAGGCCCTTTGTCAGAGGCATTTTAGCTACGGTGGGATGCCCTCTACCGGCAGTGTGCGGATGCTTGGAAGGACCCCTCGGGGTGATGCTGAGAACTTCTCCCCGAAGGTTCTTTCGGCTTCGCCGGGAATCTCGATGATGAAGGTCCAGAGCGGGGCCGGGAGGCGCCTCATACACCTTAGCGTTCGAAGCTCGAACGGGGACAATCATTGCCTGACGACACAGCTGGCCCTCTTTGAACCGAGCATATTCCTCGAAATATGTCATGAGTTGGGCAACCGAAGATATCGGCTTTCGGTGGAGCTTGTCAAGGAGACCCGGGTTGGTGACGCCTTCCCGGTAAGCATTAATGACTGAGGAGGCCGATAGCCCCTTGATTTGAGCCCTGGTGTGCGCGAAGCGCTAAGAATACTGCCGCAACATCTCTCTGGGCTGCTGCTTCACTTGGAAGAGACTCCCGGTTGACAACCTAATGGTCCCAGGCCTTAACGACCAGAACCACCAGAGAGCGGTTCCCTCGAGAGCCAAGGGGAAGCACTTAGCCATGGTGTCATGGCTCCCTCCAAAAGCTTCTATCGCTGGAGCATATGAGCGGGAGAATTCTCCGGGGTCAGATTCCCCGGAGTACTTAGGGAGCTTGGCGGTACGGAATTTGGAGTCGAACCGTAGCCTCTGCAGATTGGGGTGTAACGGAGACTCCTCATCGTAGGACGCATTTTCCTCCCCTCCTTGGTCTTCATCATCACTTAGTGTGACGGCCGCAACTCCCAGCGCCCAGGAAGGCTTAGGAGGGCGTAGTGATGCCTCCTGGCGCCACTAGGCCAGCTCCACCTTTAACCTTGCATTATTAGTGTCTAGGGCGTTGGCTTGACTCCCGCTACCTCCGTAGGCAGTCTCTGGGTCTTGCGAGTGGACGTAATCAGTCCGGAGGGCCACGGCTAGGGGCCCGCCTAGAAGATGCATCCCGAAGAGCCCCCCTAAGCCCCCGGGGGGGTCGCGGAGGTTGGCCCCACTGAACCGGTGGGGTCCTAGATCTCTCGCACTCCTCCAGGGGCCTGGCCTGGCTCCGTGCTTGGCATCTCAGTGGCGGTGACGACGGAAGGGACCGTAGGAGGATCTGTTCCAACGGTCGGGACAGGCTCAACCCCAGCGGTGCGGGCTGACCTCTAGAGGGGGGCTGTGGTCGCACTCTTCCGTCCTGACATATTTTCTTGAGGTGGAAGTAGAGGACGCTAGCTTCTTGGACTAAGCTCCACATGGACGGCGCCAACTGTTGGCGTAGTAGACTAGGCCAACAGGTTTCGAGAAGATGTCTGTAATGAGAGGCTAAGCTCAAAGCTATATCCTTGGATCTCGTGTCCATTACAACAGGGGGAAGGGGAGTAATTATAGAGGAGCCCGGTTGGGGGTCCGATCCTTCCAAAATCCCCTTGGGCATTGCACTGCTTGACACAAGCCTATAATACAAAAAAGAGTGGCAGCCCCATAGTACAGGTAGAAAAGTGTAACCTCGACAGCGTATCAGCCGTTCTGGGCATGGCAGCAGCGCCAGACGTGGCGTAGATGATCGTGATCATGTCCCCATACAACTTTGACTAAGCTGGTCCCTGGTTTTTTGTCGTAGCCTCGGACCCTTTGCACCCTCCGGCGACTTGGCTCCGGCCCCCTGCCAGCTCGCTAACTCCGGGGCCCCTCCGGCCCACTCCGCAGCCTTCGGAGGCTTCAGGGCCCCCCGTCTTAAGATCCATCAATGCCTCCGGCTAACGAAGCTCTTCCTCTAAACAGTGCTCCCATCCTTCATGCTTCCAATTGCTGTCGGGATTATATCCCCCAGCACCATTGGTACAAGAGATGCACCGAAGTAGTGGGGAAAAACACCCGACTTGTAGAGTACTCCATTAATGACCTGATAAGATCTCACGTGGAACTGAAGCCGCGCAAGCTCTATACCGGGCTTTATTTCCACTTCACCTTTAAGTAGCCGTAGGATAGGCTCTCGCCAATCACCATCGACCGTACAAAGGATCTCGACTGGTTTCAAGGACGCCGGAGAATCTGCCGATACTTGGGTTGGTGTGCCTCCTCAGAGAGATGCAGATGGCTTGGCGAGCTCTTCGAAGAAAACAGTGGGTGGAAGGGCCTGACCGCCTGCACAGGCCTTAGCGAGGATATCATCCTAGCAATTTTCGCTCCTTAGGATGCTTTGGACGGAGATTCCCTTAAAAGCTGCCTCAAGCTTCCGAATGGCTTCGAGGTATGCAGCGAGATCAGGATGCCGAGCTTGAAAACTCTTGTCCACGTTCCCGGCAATGACTTGCACCTTGCGTGTGCGCCTTGCATAGGCCCAGCAGCACTCCTTCATACTCAGCGACGTGTTTTGTAGCTTTAAAATTCAACCGAATGAAGTATAATGCTTGCTGACCTGAGAGAGAAACAATCACTGCCCCTGCGCCTGCCCCGGAGGCTTGGTAAGCACCGTCTGAATAAATAGTCCACACTCCTTCGCCAGCTTCATTAGGGGCATGGTCGGTCGCTGGTGTCCATTCGGCGACAAAATCTGTAAGGATCTGAGACTTAATGGCAGTCCGGGCCACGAAAGTGATGCCGAACGGAGCAAGTTCTACGACCCACTTGCCAATTCACCCAGTAGCATCCTTATTTCGGAACATGTCACCCAGAGGGTAAGAGGTTGGGATGACTATGTCGTGGGTAAGAAAGTAGTGCCGAAGTTTCCGGGTGGCCATGACGAGAGCGTATGCTACTTTCTCGAGCTCGGTATACCAGGTCTTTGCTCTAGAGAGGGCTTCAGACACAAAGTACACCGAGCGCTATATCATCTTCCCACCAGTTTCTTCTTCTTGAATCAATGCCGCACTCGCTGCACAACTCAGGGCAGCGAGATAGACGAGAAGGGGATCACCACTCCGGGGTGTAGCGAGGGTAATAAGGTTGACGAGGTATTCCTTTATCCTATCAAAACAGTCTTGACATTCGGGAGTCCATTCGAAGTCCTTGGATCCCCGCAGTGCCTTGAAAATAGGTAGACTTTGCTCAGCTGATCTTGCCAAGAAGTGGCTGAGAGCCGCGAGGCATCCAGCCAACTTCTGTGCCTGCTTCAAGTTCTGGGAGGGGACATGTTCTACAGCGCGCTGACTTGGGTTGGACTGGCTTCGATGCCTCGACTAGAGACCAGATAACCGAGCAACTTCCCATCCCGAGCTCCGAAGATGCATTTCTCTGGGTTAAGATGAATTCCGCATCTTCGGAGACTGTCGAATGTTTCAGCTATATCCGAGCTATGGCAGTTTTTATCCACGCTTTTAATGACGATATCGTCCATGTAAGCCTCAATATTACGACCGATCTGATGACCCAAGGCCTTGGATATCTACCTAGAGAAGGTAGCCCCAGCGTTACGGAGGTAGAAAGGCATCCGAAAATAGCAGAATACTCTTGAGGGTGTAACGAAGCTCGTCTTGACTTGATCTTCTTGCTTCAGCCAAAACTGATGGTACCTAGAATATGCATCAAGGAAGCTGAGGAGCTGAGAGCCCACAATAGAATCAACCAATTGGTCTATGCGACGCATGGGGTAGGAGTCACGGGGGCAAGCTTTTATTCAAAGATGTAAAATCGATACACACGCACCATTTGCCAGATGTTTTCTTCTAGACGAACACGGGGTTCGACAACCACTCTATATGACTGACTTCACGAATGACCCCAGCTCGGAGCAGCTTCTCCACCTTGGTCTTGGCTAGATCAGCTCATTCGGAGGACAACTTGCGAAGCCCCTAGCGCACGGGGTGAGCCTTCGGGTTGACCGCTAGGGAGTGCTCGATGATGGAGCGGTCGACAACCGGTATATCTTCTTCAAACCACACAAAGATGTCCAAGTTGCTCCGGATGATTTCTTTGAGTTGTCTTAACACCTACGGTTACAGGTATCCTTCGAACCGGATTGGGCACTCTGTCCCATCCTGGATCAGGATCCTCGTGATGACCTCCCTCTCCGGAAGAGGCTTGGTAGCGTGCCCTTGGGGGCGTCGTGTAGCAGGGGGTGTCGTCGACACTCGGAAGTCCGACCTCCTTCGAGCTCTTGCGAACGCTGTGGACTTGCCTCAGCTCTAGAGGTGCCGAGTGGTCGTACTCCACTCGTCGAGCCATAGCCTAATTGCCTAGGACCGAGAGCACCGTTCTAGGGGTTGGCATCTTGAGGCACAAATAGTTGTGGTGGGCAATGGCCCCGAAGCGGTTGAGCATCCCCCTCCCAAAGATAGCGTTGTAGGCGTACGGAGCGTTGACGACATCGAAGATGATTTCTTCACTACGGGACAGGGGGCTTCTCCGAAGGTCACCTCCAGCCCAATCTGGCCAACGACATCAAGGGGTGGCCCTACGCAACCCTGGAGCAGCCGAGAGGCCGGCAATAGATGCTTCCGAGAGAGGCATAACTAATCGAAGGCCTGCATGAAAATGATGTCAGCAGAACTTCCTTTGTCAACTAGAATGCCACGCACCTTGACGCTAGCAATGTCCGCCGAGATGACAGGGGGATCCGCATGCGGGAACTTGACGCTGGCAGCATCGTCAGTGGTGAAGAACATGGGAACATGGGACCATTCAGGAAGCGTGGTGAAGCTAGAAGTCCCAATATGCCCAACTTCCCAGACATATTCCCTTCGCTGCCATTTCGACATAGCCCCAAAGCTCCACCTCCAGAAATAGGCAGGACCACGTGCTTCCCTCAGTCTACCCCCTCTTCAAGTTTGGGGGCTGGGAACCTACCAACTTTCGAAATAAGCCCTGAAGCTCCCAGCTCGTCATGGCACCCGACCACCTAGATGACGTCAGTGCAGGACATCGGAGGCGCTTTGTCGAAAGAGCCGCTACCAGAGCTTCGCTCTAGGTAGTCATTCCGGAGGGCGAGGATGGTATGGCACGAGTCGGTGTCGTGACTCCAGTTCTCGCCGTGAAAACTACAATAGAGGGACACTCCCCCTGGAGGCGCCTTTGCAGGTGTTTTGGCTCCGGTAGGGCGCCCTTCACCCGTAGTGTGCTAATGCTTGGAGGGGCCTCTCGGAGCGATGTTGAGGACTTCTCCACGAAGGTGCTTCCACCCTCTCTAGGAATCTCGATGGCAAAGATCCGGAGCGGGGCCGGAGCATGCTTCGTACACCTTGATGTTCGAGGCTCTAACGGGGGCGATCATCACTTGACGATGTACCTGGCCCTATTCGGACCGAGCATACTCCTCGAAGTACGTCATGAGCTGGGCCACCGAAGATATCAGCTTCCGGTGGAGCTTGTCGAGGAGACCTGGGTTGGTGACACCCTCCCGGGTAGCATATTCCTCGAAATATGTCATGAGTTGGGCTACCGAAGATATCGGCTTTCGGTGGAGCTTGTCAAGGAGACCCGGGTTGGTGACGCCTTCCCGGTAAGCATTAATGACTGAGGAGGCCGATAGCCCCTTGATTTGAGCCCTGGTGTGCGCGAAGCGCTGAGAATACTGCCGCAACATCTCTCTAGGCTGCTGCTTCACTTGGAAGAGACTCCCGGTTGACAACCTAATGGTCCCAGGCCTTAACGACCAGAACCACCAGAGAGCGGTTCCCTCGAGAGCCAAGGGGAAGCACTTAGCCATGGTGTCATGGCTCCCTCCAAAAGCTTCTATCGCTAGAGCATATGAGCGGGAGAATTCTTCGGGGTCAGATTCCCCGGAGTACTTAGGGAGCTTGGCGGCACGGAATTTGGAGTCGAACCATACCCTCTGTAGATTGGGGTGTAACGGAGACTCCTCATCGTAGGACGCATTTTCCTCCCCTCCTTGGTCTTCATCATCACTTAGTGTGACGGCCGCAACTCCCAGCGCCCAGGAAGGCTTAGGAGGGCGTAGTGATGCCTCCTGGCGCCACTAGGCCAGCTCCACCTTTAACCTTGCATTATTAGTGTCTAGGGCATCGGCTTGACTCCCGCTACCTCCGTAGGCAGTCTCTGGGTCTTGCGAGTGGACGTAATCAGTCCGGAGGGCCACGGCTAGGGGCCCGCCTAGAAGATGCATCCCGAAGAGCCCCCCTAAGCCCCCGGGGGAGTCGCGGAGGTTGGCCCCACTGAACTGGTGGGGTCCTAGATCTCTGGCGCTCCTCCAGGGGCCTGGCCTGGCTCCGTGCTTGGCATCTCAGTGGCGGTGATGACAGAAGGGACCGTAGGAGGATCTGGTCCAACGGTCGGGACAGGCTCAACCCCAGCGGTGCAGGCTGACCTCTAGAGGGGGACTGTGGTCGCACTCTTCCGTCCTGACATATTTTCTTGAGGTGGAAGTAGAGGACGCTAGCTTCTTGGACTAAGCTCCACATGGACGGCGCCAACTGTTGGCGTAGTAGACTAGGCCAACAGGTTTCGAGAAGATGTCTGTAATGAGAGGCTAAGCTCAAAGTTATATCCTTGGATCTCGTGTCCATTACAACAGGGGGAAGGGGAGTAATTATAGAGGAGCCCGGTTGGGGGTCCGATCCTTCCAAAATCCCCTTGGGCATTGCACTGCCTGACACAAGCCTATAATACAAAAAAGAGTGGCAGCCCCATAGTACAGGCAGAAAAGTGTAACCTCGACAGCGTATCAGCCGTTCTGGGCATGGCAGCAGCGCCAGACGTGGCGTAGATGATCGTGATCATGTCCCCATACCACTTTGACTAAGATGGTCCCTGGTTTTTTGTCGTAGCCTCGGACCCTTCGCACCCTCCGGCGACTTGGTTCCGGCCCCCTGCCAGCTCTCTAACTCCGGGGCCCCTCCGGCCCACTCTGCAGCCTTCGGAGGCTTCAGGGCCCCCCGTCTTAAGATCCATCGATGCCTCCGGCTAACGAAGCTCTTCCTCTAAACAGTGCTCCCATCCTTCAAGCTTCCAATTGCTGTCGGGATTATATCCCCCAGCACCATCGGTACGAGAGATGCACCGAAGTAGTGGGGAAAAACACCCGACTTGTAGAGTACTCCATTAATGACCTGATAAGATCTCACGTGGAACTGAAGCCGCGCAAGCTCTGTACCTGGCTTGATTTCCACTTCGCCTTTAAGTAGCCGTAGGATAGGCTCTCGCCAATCACCATCGACCGTACAAAGGATCTCGACTGGTTTCAAGGACGCCGGAGAATCTGCCGATACTTGGGTTGGTGTGCCTCCTCAGAGAGATGTAGATGGCTTGGCGAGCTCTTCGAAGAAAACAGTGGGTGGAAGGGCCTGACCGCCTGCACAGGCCTTAGCGAGGATATCATCCTAGCAATTTTCGCTCCTTAGGATGCTTTGGACGGAGATTCCCTTAAAAGCTGCCTCAAGCTTCCGAATGGCTTCGAGGTATGCAGCAAGATCAGGATGCTGTTGGAACAATTGTGTTAGTTCCAGCAGGTTTTCCTGTGGTGGTGTACGATGTGGATAATGAACCTCGACGGGTTCCCTCAGAGGGAGAAGGGGTTTATACTGGTTCGGGCCTCCCCTAGGGGATAATAGCCCTACGTCCAGTTTATGGTGGATTGGGCATGGTATGCCTTGGTGTGGAGAAGAGAACTACAGGGTCTCATGGCCCCCTGGGGGGTGTCCCCCGCTACAAGGGCTTGGCCCTGCTTTTATAGGCACGCAGGCCAGAGGAAAAGACTGGGATGCCCCCTATGAGCCTCAAGCTCATAGGGGCAGAGAGGGGAAAAGGAGCTAGCTACAGTACAAAAGATGCCAGACAACTTTACAGCTTTACTGGCGTGTCAGGCTGCGCCAGACTTTGACCAGCTAAAAGATATACCGAAGGTAGAGGCTGGGGGGAGCTTCGAGGCATGCTCCGGAGGGCAGCCTCCGAACTGGACTCCGGAGGACGGCCTCCGGACTTGGCTTTCGGAGGGTGGCCTCCGGACTGGACTCTCGGAGGGTGGCCTCAGGACTGGACTCCGGAGGGCGGCCTCCGGGCTTGGCTCCCGGAGGGTGGCCTCCGGATTTGGCTTCTCGGAGGATGGCCTCCGGACTGGACTCCGGAGGGTGACCTCCGGGCTTGGCTCTTGGAGGGTGGCCTCCGGACTTGGCTTTCGGAGGGTGGCCTCCGGACTGGACTCCGGAGGGTGACCTCCGGGCTTGGCTCTTGGAGGGTGGCCTCCGGACTTGGCTTTCGGAGGGTGGCCTCCGGACTGGACTCCGGAGGGCGACCTCTGGGCTGGGCTCCCGGAGGGCGGCCTCCGGGGTTGGCTCCCGGAGGATGGCCGCCGGACTGGACTCCGGAGGGCGGCCTCCGGACTTGGCAGTTCCGGAGGGTAGCCTCCGGACTGGACTCTGGAGGGTGGCCTCCGGGCTTGGCTCCCGGAGGGTGGCCTCCGGACTGGACTCCGGAGGGTGGCCTCCGGACTGGACTCCGGAGGGCGACCTCCGGGCTGGGCTCCCGGAGGGCGGCCTCCGGGGTTGGCTCCCGGAGGATGGCCGCCGGACTGGACTCCGGAGGGTGGCCTCCGGCGCCCTGCGCCAGGGCCCGAATTGGGGGCTCCGGGCCGGACCTCCTGGTCTGAGGGCTCCGAATCTGCGGACCCCGAAAGGCACCTTGGGACCTGGAAACAATACTTATAGAGAAAGCAGGCTCCAAAAGTACCTGGCCCTGGGCCGGAGGATGTCGGAGGCTGACGTCATTTGGCCCCTGTTTACGGGAAGTATATTTCCCCAACAGTAGCCCCTCGCGTGTAGGCCTTCAGGACGAAGGGGTGCACGCGCCCTTAGGACAAATGACCTGAAAACATGACTTCAGAGGAAACATACCTTCGGAGCCTGGACCGAAGGTGACCTCGATACCCGGGGGTAATAAATGCCCGCGCTTGCCGCCAGAACGACCTCGGGGAGGCCGAACGACTTCGCAACGGTCAAAAAAGTTACCGTTACCTTGCTTGGGCTCGATTCGCTTTCGCCGGAGGCCCATCTGGCGGTGGGCTCGGCCCATGACGGTTGGAATTCTTACCGCGCCTATAAATAGAGACTTACCGCGTGCAGCTCTGGCACACTTTCATTCACTTCTTTCTTACCGCCTTACCACCTTCGCTCTCCTCTTCCTCCTAGCCTCGCCATCCTTTAGTCCTTCGTGCCGAAGTCTGATCAGAATGCCGAAGAAGGCAGTGGCGAAGCCCCTGGTTTTGGGCTCGAGCTCAGGCTCCGCCCAAGTGCAGGCGGCGGCAGCAGCGGCCGCGGCAGCGAAGCCCGCAGCTAGGCGACTGGGGCCGAGGGACCTTCGGACGCCCTCCGACAGGTTCGAGCAGACCCTGGAGATGAGGGCTTCGATCTCTACGGAGGAGTCGGTCCGGAGAGCCTGCGAGGGGAAGATTGCAGCGAAAATCCAATTAAGGGTTCCAGAGAAGTCGGAGGCCGTACCGAAGCCTCGTGCTGACGAAGTGGTGGTGTTTGAAGCCTTCTTCGAGGCCGGCCTTGGACTGCCCGCAGTGGGGATGCTGAGCGAAGTCCTCAAGGCCTACAACCTCGAGCTCCCTCAGCTTTCGCCCAACGCAGTGGCGAGGCTAGCTGTCTTTGAGTGGGCCATGAGGGCCGAAGGCTGCGAGGGCCGCGCGGATGTCTTCGTTGCCCTTCACGACGCCAACTGCCAGCCGAAGCCCAGGGAGGGGACGGACCGTGTCAAGAGGGCGCTGGCCTTCGGCAGCGCCAACTTCCAGCTCCGGAAGGAGTTCCAGGACGCCTTCCCTGCGAGGGCTGTAAACAACAAGTGGTATTCGAGATGGGATCAAGAGTGGTTCTACGCCTCTGTCGGCGCGAACTCCCCCCTTCGGAGTACCAACGCCCACATCCTGTACCGGCGCGAAGGGGTGGTGAAGACCAGCGAAGGCCTCCTTCAATCGAGGATCTTGCTGCTCCGAAGGGTGGCGGCGAAGATGAGCATGAGGGACCTCGCGGAGGAGTTCATCACCCTTCGGCTCAGCCCCCTCGCGCGCTCTTGGCCGGAGGGTCTCTTCCAGGCTTCGTATCGAGGTGAACTCAGCGAGCTGGCCTTCGACCGCTTCTGTAAGGCTTCGCGCTCTTCCTGCTTTTAATACTTCAAATACTTTGCTCCTAACTCAACCTTTTCGTGCAGCCGACCTTGACATGAGGACCCCGGAGGAGGCCATCGCGGCGGCGGACCGAGTCGTCGGGGCTCCGACCCCCGAGGAGCAGACCCAGCGCCTTGCCCTGGTGGGATCCTGGGAGCGCTGGAACAGAGTGTGGACCGCGCTTGGCCTCGGAGGGCTCCCCACTCTGCCGGACTTCGCCCACCTGGCTACCTCGTCGGCCGGAGCCAAGAGGAAGAGGGGGGACGAGGACGAAGCGGACGCCTCGGGGGAGGCTGCGGCGAAGCCCGCAGCTACTCCGACTCCCAAGAAGGCCGCGAAGCCCCTGGCGGCGAGGGCTTCGGAGGCGGAGGCCGACGCGCGCACTCCTGCTGCCAAGGAGGCCACGGATGCCCCGGCAGAACCAACTTCAGGCGCGGAGGTGGATGCGCCAGCTTCGCAGCGAGGGAGCTGGAGGACACACTTAGCCCCTGCTTCCTTCCAAGAGATCTCTGATGATGGTAAACCTTTTTTCTTTTTGCATGCTTCTCTTCAATATGCAGGTTTGACTTGGCTCCCTGCAGAGGACGAGGACGAAGCGAGGCCCGCCAAGACGAAGCCGACAAGCGAGGGTGGATCGAAGTCTGCCGAGGCGAAGCCCACGGAAACTTCGAGTAGCAGCGGCAGCAGCAGCGGCAGCGGCAGCGACTCGGAGTCCGAGAGTACTTCGTCCGACGATGAAGGCAGCGGCGGCCGCGAAGTCCCTCGAGGTGAAGAAGAGGTGGACGTGGTGGGCCTGAGCCCTGCCTCGCCGGAGCCCGCGGAGACCACCGTGGCGGTGATTCACCCCTTCAAGCCGAGGGGAGGCGTGACGGTGGCGGCGATCCTCGGCTTCCGCGAGGCCTGCGCTTCTGCGGAGGAGGGGGACTTGGTGGCCCAGCTTAGCCACCGAGATCCCACGGAGCTCTTCGTTAGCTCGAACGAAGTCCTCATGCGGGTGAGCGGAGCCCCTTGCAGCTTCGAACTATACTTTGTCCCTTGGTTAATACTTAAGGTTTCTTGAATTCCTGCAGGCCTTCGCACTGAACGCGGCAGCTTCGACTGCCGCTGACCGGCGGATGGAGTGTCTCGCGGAAGAGAAGGAGGCCCTTCGCCTCGAGGTCTTGGAGGAAGCCGAGAAGCGGAGGCGGGCCGAGGCTTCGGCTGCTGAGGCGAAGGAAGCCTTGGCCTCGGAGACGGCTCGGCTCCGCGCGGAGCTCCAAGCTTCGAAGGACGCCGAGGCCCGTCAGGCAAAGGAGAACGAGGAGCTCCGCCAGCGGGCTCGGGATCTTGAGAGCTTCGTCGTGGCTAATCTTGGCGAGGCCACCCAGAGCCTGACCGAGGTCCTTGAGAAGATAGGGACCGAGTGCCGGACTCCGGATTTTGGCGATCAGGACCCGATTGGGGACCGCGCCGACTTCTTGAAGACTGCAGCTTCGGTAGCGGACAAAGCACTGACGGGCTTCGCTCTTATGGCCGGTCGCGTCGCGGGCCAAGGGGTGCTGCAGATGCTTCATGCCGCCGGGTGCGACCATCTTCGGACGGCGACCTCCGTGGCCCCCGTGGTCTTCGGGGGTCCGCACTTGGTGACACCTCCGGGCGAAGTCCGAGGGGCCTGGCGGCGGCTGCAGGAACCTTGGAAGGAGCAAGGCTGCGAGGCAGTCCTTGACCTCATGAAGGCCCTTCGACAACGCCGGTTTAAGGGGTCCGTCGATTCGGACAAGCCTTCGACCTCGACGAATCCGCCTCCGAAGGTGTAGATCTCCTTAGGCTTCCTTGTAATACCTAGTTGTAGGCTTTGTAAAAAACTTATCAGTTTATTAATATGAATGCGGGGGTTTTTTATACCTGCCCAGGCTCCGCCTTCGAGCATAGACCTCGAAGTCCTCGAGGACTCTGAAGAGCTTCGACAACTGTGGGCGATTCTTGAAGTAGCTAGGTCCGAAGGTCCCCCTCGGTTTAAGCTTCCGAGGGGGCCTAGGGGCGAAGCCATCTCCGAAATAGCTCAGGATTTGCTAGCCGCTGTGAAGGCGGAGCCCCTTCAGAGCCCTTTACCTTTGCCTTCGCGAGCGGCCTTAGCGAGCGACGAAGCCCTAGACTTTTCTGCCTTCGACACGGCTCCGCCTGCTTCGCGAACCTGGAGCAACCTGCAAAGCGGAAGCCGAAGCCTGTGGGCTTCGGAGCCTGGACGGGCCGGTCGAGGGAGAGCGGGCTCCGACGAGGCAACATCCAGCCGAGGGGGCCCCCGCCGAAGGAGAGGCAAGCGAGGGTTGGGGCCTCGCACTCGGTTCTTTTTAGGCTTAGACACAGATTACTCGTAGTTTTGTTTTCGAAGCATATTTGTAACATACTTCTCAATTGCCTCTTAATGAACGGAGTTTATTATATTCGCATACTTCGTTTGCATGTTTCGCATTGTTTGGCTTCGAATGCTTAGCTTGTCACGCTCGTACTGCGCATTATACTCGCACACCTCGCATACATTCTTCCCCCCTTTTGCTCGTGGCAGTTAGGGACTTAACCGTTGCTGGTGCGGGCAAAAAATAAACATGCGAAGGGGTGCGCCTTTCGGCGGCTTCGACGCACGAATTTTACTTAAGCGAAGGCCTCTTTTGGGCTCCGAACGCATCAATTTGGTGTGAAGCAAGGCCTCTGCATAACCAATTTGAGCGAAGCATGCTTCGGCATGCCGGGATTTGGATGCTGTGCGTGGGCGAGGCCCTGAACGCACTTAGATTTTTCAGCGAAGTCTGGCTTCGATAAGCTTAGTTTTTCAACTTAGATCACGTCACATGAAGCGGGGCTCCGGTGCGTGTTTAGATAGCGAAGCTAGGCTTCTGGAGCTTGGTTCTGTAGTGAAAAGGATATTTGGTGTGGATTCACCGAACCTGTGATAGTGTGAGCCACCTTCGACTCTGAGCCACCTTCGACTCTGGGTCACCTTCGACCCTGGGATGCTTCGGGCGCGGAACCCGGAATCCCTGGGATGCTTCGGGCGCGGAGCCCGGAATCCCTGGACGCGTCGGGCCAGTGGCCCGGAGTCCTTTTAGCCCACAGCTACGGGCCCGGGGGCACTGTGTAGCCTTCGGAGGGGTACTCCGGATTTTAAAAAGCGAAGCAGGGCTTCGGTTTTCAATAAGGCGAAGCATGGCTTCGGGTTTAAATAAGGCGAAGCATGGCTTCGATTCTTAAGTAAGACAGAGCGAAAAAGTTGTATTCAAGGGCGAAGCAGGGCTCCGGCTTTAAGGCGAAGCGAGACTTCGAGCTTTTGTTAATGTAACTGCAGATTGGTGCATCGGAGTAAGGCTTCGGGCGGTACTTACCTTGTAGCCCTCGGGGCTTCGATGACCTTTGAAACGTGGAGCGGAGCCCCTTGCCGGAGAGTGGGCTCCGGTATGCGACGGATGGAGGAAGGCGAAGGTGGCCTTCGATCTACAGCCGAAGCCCCTGGCAGAGGGTGCGCGAAGCGAGAAAGCCTCGATGCTCCCCCTCGGGCGCACTTCGGGTTGCAGGCAGTGGTAGAGAACTTAGCTTCTAGGACTAAGGTCCCCACGGACGGCGCCAACTGTTGGAACAATTATGTTAGTTCCAGCAGGTTTTCCTGTGGTGGTGTACGATGTGGATAATGAACCTCGACGGGTTCCCTCAGAGGGAGAAGGGGTTTATACTGGTTCGGGCCTCCCCTAGGGGATAATAGCCCTACGTCCAGTTTATGGTGGATTGGGCATGGTATGCCTTGGTGTGGAGAAGAGAACTACAGGGTCTCATGGCCCCCTGGGGGGTGTCCCCCGCTACAAGGGCTTGGCCCTGCTTTTATAGGCACGCAGGCCAGAGGAAAAGACTGGGATGCCCCCTATGAGCCTCAAGCTCATAGGGGCAGAGAGGGGAAAAGGAGCTAGCTACAGTACAAAAGATGCCAGACAACTTTACAGCTTTACTGGCGTGTCAGGCTGCGCCAGACTTTGACCAGCTAAAAGATATACCGAAGGTAGAGGCTGGGGGAGCTTCGAGGCATGCTCCGGAGGGCAGCCTCCGAACTGGACTCCGGAGGACGGCCTCCGGACTTGGCTTTCAGAGGGTGGCCTCCGGACTGGACTCCCAGAGGGTGGCCTCAGGACTGGACTCCGGAGGGCGGCCTCCGGGCTTGGCTCCCGGAGGGTGGCCTCCGGATTTGGCTTCTCGGAGGATGGCCTCCGGACTGGACTCCAGAGGGTGACCTCCGGGCTTGGCTCTTGGAGGGTGTCCTCCGGACTTGGCTTTCGGAGGGTGGCCTCCGGACTGGACTCCGGAGGGTGACCTCCGGGCTTGGCTCTTGGAGGGTGGCCTCTGGACTTGGCTTTCGGAGGGTGGCCTCCGGACTGGACTCCGGAGGGCGACCTCCGGGCTGGGCTCCCGGAGGGCGGCCTCCGGGGTTGGCTCCCGGAGGATGGCCGCCGGACTGGACTCCGGAGGGCGGCCTCCGGACTTGGCAGTTCCGGAGGGTAGCCTCCGGACTGGACTCCGGAGGGTGGCCTCCGGGCTTGGCTCCCGGAGGGTGGCCTCCGGACTGGACTCCGGAGGGTGGCCTCCGGACTGGACTCCGGAGGGCGACCTCCGGGCTGGGCTCCCGGAGGGCGGCCTCCGGGGTTGGCTCCCGGAGGATGGCCGCCGGACTGGACTCCGGAGGGTGGCCTCCGGCGCCCTGCGCCAGGGCCCGAATTGGGGGCTCCGGGCCGGACCTCCTGGTCTGAGGGCTCCGAAGCTGCGGACCCCGAAAGGCACCTTGGGACCTGGAAACAATACTTATAGAGAAAGCAGGCTCCAACAGTACCTGGCCCTGGGCCGGAGGATGTCGGAGGCTGACGTCATTTGGCCCCTGTTTACGGGAAGTATATTTCCCCAACAGATGCCGAGCTTGAAAACTCTTGTCCACGTTCCCGGCAATGACTTGCACCTTGCGTGTGCGCCTTGCGTAGGCCCAGCAGCACTCCTTCATACTCAGCGACGTGTTTTGTAGCTTTAAAATTCAACTGAATGAAGTATAATGCTTGCTGACCTGAGAGAGAAACAATCACTGCCCCTGCGCCTGCCCCGGAGGCTTGGTAAGCACCGTCTGAATAAATAGTCCACACTCCTTCGCCAGCTTCGTTAGGGGCATGGTCGGTCGCTGGTGTCCATTCGGCGACAAAATCTGTAAGGATCTGAGACTTAATGGCAGTCCGAGCCACGAAAGTGATGCCGAACGGAGCAAGTTCTACGACCCACTTGCCAATTCACCCAGTAGCATCCTTATTCCGGAACATGTCACCCAGAGGGTAAGCGGTTGGGATGACTATGTCGTTGGTAAGAAAGTAGTGCCGAAGTTTCCGGGTGGCCATGACGAGAGCGTATGCTACTTTCTCGAGCTCAGTATACCAGGTCTTTGCTCCGGAGAGGGCTTCAGACACAAAGTACACCGAGCGCTATATCAGCTTCCCACCAGTTTCTTCTTCTTGAATCAATGCCGCACTCGCTGCACAACTCATGGCAGCGAGATAGACGAGAAGGGGATCACCACTCCGAGGTGTAGCGATGGTAATAAGGTTGACGAGGTATTCCTTTATCCTATCAAAACAGTCTTGACATTCGGGAGTCCATTCGAAGTCCTTGGATCCCCGCAGTGCCTTAAAAATAGGTAGACTTTGCTCAGCTGATCTTGCCAAGAAGCGGCTGAGAGCCGCGAGGCATCCAGCCAACTTCTGTGCCTGCTTCAAGTTCTGGGAGGGGACATGTTCTACAGCGCGCTGACTTGGGTTGGACTGGCTTCGATGCCTCGACTAGAGACCAGATAACCGAGCAACTTCCCATCCCGAGCTCCGAAGACGCATTTCTCTGGGTTAAGATGAATTCCGCATCTTCGGAGACTGTCGAATGTTTCAGCTATATCCGAGCTATGGCAGTTTTTATCCGCACTTTTAATGACGATATCGTCCATGTAAGCCTCAATATTGCGACCGATCTGATGACCCAAGGCCTTGGATATCTACCTAGAGAAGGTAGACCCAGCGTTACGGAGTTAGAAAGGCATCCGAAAAAAGCAGAATACTCTTGAGGGTGTAACGAAGCTCGTCTTGACTTGATCTTCTAGCTTCAGCCAAAACTGATGGTACCTAGAATATGCATCAAGGAAGCTGAGGAGCTGAGAGCCCACAATAGAATCAACCAATTGGTCTATGCGACGCATGGGGTAGGAGTCACGGGGGCAAGCTTTTATTCAAAGATGTAAAATCGATACACACGCACCATTTGCCAGATGTTTTCTTCTAGACGAACACGGGGTTCGACAACCACTCTATATGACTGACTTCACGAATGACCCCAGCTCGGAGCAGCTTCTCCACCTCGGTCTTGGCTAGATCAGCTCATTCGGAGGACAACTTGCGAAGCCCCTAGCGCACGGGGTGAGCCTTCGGGTTGACCGCCAGGGAGTGCTCGATGATGGAGCGGTCGACAGCCGGTATATCTTCTTCAAACCACACAAAGATGTCCAAGTTGCTCCGGATGATTTCTTTGAGTTGTCTTAACACCTACGGTTACAGGTCTCCTTCGAACCGGATTGGGCACTTTGTCCCATCCTGGATCAGGATCCTCGTGATGACCTCCCTCTCCGAAAGAGGCTTGGCAGCGTGCCCTTGGGGGCGTCGTGTAGCAGGGGGCGTCATCGACACTCGGAAGTCCGACCTCCTTCGAGCTCCTGCGAACGCTGTGGACTCTCCTCAGCTCTAGAGGTGCCGAGTGGTCGTACTCCACTCGTCGAGCCATAGCCTAATTGCCTAGGACCGAGAGCACCGTTCTAGGGGTTGGCATCTTGAGGAACAAATAGTTGTGGTGGGCAATGGCCCCGAAGCGGTTGAGCATCCCCCTCCCAAAGATAGTGTTGTAGGCGTACGGAGCGTTGACGACATCGAAGATGATTTCTTCACTACGGGACAGGGGGCTTCTCCGAAGGTCACCTCCAGCCCAATCTGGCCAACGGCATCAAGGGGTGGCCCTACGCAATCCTGGAGCAGCCGAGAGGCCGGCAATAGATGCTTCCGAGAGAGGCATAACTAATCGAAGGCCTGCATGAAAATGATGTCAGCAGAACTTCCTCTGTCAACTAGAATGCCACGCACCTTGACGCTAGCAATGTCCGCCGAGATGACGGGGGGATCCGCATGCGGGAACTTGACGCCGGCAGCATCGTCAGTGGTGAAGAACATGGGAACATGGGACCATTCAGGAAGCGTGGTGAAGCTAGAAGTCCCAATATGCCCAACTTCCCAGACATATTCCCTTCGCTGCCATTTCAACATAGCCCCAAAGCTCCACCTCCAGAAATAGGCAGGACCACGTGCTTCCCTCAGTCTACCCCCTCTTCAAGTTTGGGGGCTGGGAACCTACCAACTTTCGAAATAAGCCCTGAAGCTCCCAGCTCGTCATGGCACCCGACCACCTAGATGACGTCAGTGCGGGACATCGGAGGCGCTTTGTCGAAAGAGCCGCTACCAGAGCTTCGCTCTAGGTAGTCATTCCGGAGGGCGAGGATGGTATGGCACGAGTCGGTGTCGTGACTCCAGTTCTCGCCATGAAAACTACAATAGAGGGACGCTCCCCCTGGAGGCGCCTTTGCAGGTGTTTTGGCTCCGGTAGGGCGCTGTCACGCCCCGATTTAACAAATCGAGACATTATTGAATTTCATGAGAAAAACAATAATACAAGAGGTTCATCATGCGACAACGTACATACGACAACATTCATGGTACGCAGACCATATTTATTACAGCATTGTTTTAATAAAACAGTAGAGTAAAATAATTAGAAAACGGCATGACGAACTTCTTCTTCAGGATTTTTCTTCTTGACTGGGTCGCTACTCCAGACCGTCTTCGAAATAAGCATCCTCTGTGGGGTCCAACGGGTATGAGTATAAAGAGTACTCAACAAGCCACCGCAAATGCAAATAATAATGCAGGATAATAAACAAGGAAGGATAAAGGCTAACAATGCGGAATAAAGCAATTGCAGTTATGGCATTTAGTGTAATCATATTTTAATCATGCGGAAAGTAAATATGAGCATCATCAACATCAACTAACTCGAGGAGTACGTTTTACCTCCTCGCACAACGGTCCTTACATGTCAATCCATCATGCACATACATGTTCAAGTAAACTAACTGGGGGATGTCACGCAACCCGCCCTTGACCGTGGGCTCGGCTTTTCGAAAAGATTTAAGACTCTGATCAGAGATGTACTACTGTACCCACAAGGCACGCACTCACCTCAACGAGATGACCCATTTCACGGGAACTCGTGCCAAAACCTCAATATGAGATGTTCCAAGCGATAACCACCCGCTCTAGGTTTCGCCGGCGCGCCGGGCCGCATCCCGGCTAACGTCGCACCCCCTTTTGCGCCACATTGGTACAAGTCACCCGCAGGTGCAACTTGACCCATCTCCAAGTGGTGGCCTCGGTTTGGAACAACCCATACCTTAGTTAGGACTTACCCACTAGACTTGTGGTTAGTACGTAAGTGTATTGCAACGGATCCCTCAGACCGGTCCTTATAGTGCCCCGGGTGCGACTGACCAATGCCCTAGCTTGCACCCGGAACCCACCATGCATACACTCACAACCATGACTCATCACCAACAGAATTTCCAAAGATAAGAAGTAACGGGATCATATAATAGAACCATTTCACTACGACTCATTTTTATCCTATAGCGGCCGTGCCAATACATTGGACACTAGCTAATATCATTGATCATATGGTGACAAGGAGGTTAGGCGAGATAGCATGGCTTGGGTTGCACATCAAGGTCGGGGGATCCTAAATAAATATAATGTAAGGGTTCATTTGACTAATGCATATACATAACCTATGTGTTTTAGCGATAGTCAATTCAGACATGGGTTCAATATGCTCAAAAGAATTGTTTGGTGACTTGCCTTGTTCAACAAAGGGAGAGGGAGGGACTTCGGGGAAGTACTCCGGCTCCTCGGCGACGTCGTAGTCTTTTTAATATAAAGTAAAATAAAAAGAACATAACATCTAATCAAACAGTATAACATTACATTATAAACACATAAGTTAAAGTTGGTTTGATTATAAATAAAATAAATTCAATGGTTTAAAGTTCTGAAATTTATTTCTCCACTAATTTAAAATGAATCTAAATGAATTATTGTCTTTCATGAAGGGTTTTTAAGTGTGTATAATACTACATTAAGTTTTCTAATCAATTTAATATAAATGATTCATAGAAAACTCAGTGGTTCTAGTGTTTAAACAGAAAGGAATAATTATATAAATTTTCTGAAGTTTAAATATTTAAATCCATATTTTAATCCTAAAGGCTTTTGAATAATTATTTGAATAAACATGAAAATGTCCAAATAAACCTACTGTTTTTATTGCCTAAACATGAAGAGAATAATTTTATGAATTTTCTAAAATTGGAATGGCAATTTTTAGAGTCCAAATGCAATAGATATGAATTTTACAAGTTTAAAAGCATTTCTGGAATTTATTTTCAAATTTTAAACCTCTCGGGTCCACGGTGAGCCAGGCCCACGGTGAACCCGCGCACTGTGCGCGTGCGCCGGGTCGATCTGGACCGTTGGATCCAGATCCAACGCGCGAGAGCGAGGCGGGAGGGTTAAGTGATAACGGACGGCCAGGATTAAAACGTGCGAAGGGGTACCACGTGGACGCACGGGATTTAACGCGGGTTTTAAATACAGATGGACGCACGAGATCGCACCGTACCGCTTCACTCAGATCCGACGGCCAGGATTAAACCGAACAGATGATTTAACCCGAGCGTTGGATCTGGATCGCACGGCCAGGATTAAATCCGGCACAGTGCGTGTCGGGGGGGGTAAAGTACCCCTTCTTCCCCGACTCCGGTGATACAACGGCGAGCGATTCCGGTGAGGTCGAAGGCTATCTAGTCTAGCTAGGGCTAAAAACGGAAAGGGGGCACCGAGGGGAACAAGAGGGTACCGTTGCGGTGGTCCGGGGTCGACGGAGTGAGGCCGGCGACGAGCGTGGGCGGTGGAGGCGTTCGGGTCCTTGGCGGCGACGGCGATCCGGCGGGGTTCGACGTCGGCGGAGGGGTGGCCGAGGTCGGGGTCGTCCTCGCGGTCACGTTGGTGGCGAAGGCACGGGCGGAGGTGGTCTGGTGCGACGGCGAGCGGTGGCCGGAGACGAACCAGAGAGAATGCGCTAAACGGCGAATCGTGGTTGTTCTGTTCGGTCTGAGTGCGAATGGGCGTGGGGGTCGAACGCGGTGAAGGCCAGGGGTATAAATAGGGTCACCGGCGGGGGTCGCATGCAAGGAAACCGGCCAGAGGGCCTTTACTCGCCGGCGATGGCTCGGCCATGCACGTGTAGCGACGATCCGGGGGCGATGACGCGGTGAATTAAAGGGGAAAACGGTCGGCGTGGCGCGGGGGACCGAGTTATGGCGGCCAATTAATGGGGGACGGACCGGCGAGGCGGATCCGAGGCGGGGTCGTCGGCCGGCGGGATTTGGGGGCGACGGCGCGGGGTTGAAGACGGGTCTGACAGGCAGGGGCCACAAGCCAGCGAGCGCGAACGGGCGAGGGTGGCGTCTGACGGGTGGGGCCGGGGTGTCGGGTTCGCGCGCGAGGGGAGGGATTCGGCGCCGACAGGTGGGACCGGGTTGTCAGCCAGAGGGGAGCGCGGTAACGGGCTGGGCCGGCCGGGAGAGAGAGAAGGGAGGGGGAGGAGCCCATTACTGTTCTAATGCTTTTCTGAATAAAAATAATTCCAGAAAATAGATTAAAAGATTAGGGCTACTTCCAAGGCTGGTAAAAATTTATAAAAATTCTCAAAATTATCTTTTGGCCTTAGGATCATATACAAAAAGTTTCACCTCCTAATTTGGTCATCTACTCTATGTTGTAGTTCAAAAGGGTATAAAAGGGATTTAAAAGTATTTTCTGAAATAATAATTCCAAGAAATTGAATTTAATAATATTTTTATTGTTTTGAAAAATTGAGGTGTTACAAACCTATCCCCCTTACAAGAATCTCGTCCTCGAGATTGAAACGCTACTCGAATAGCTCGGGGTATTGGGCTTTCAGCTCGTCTTCTTTTTCCCAAGTGGCTTCTTCTGCGGGATGGTTGTTCCATTGAACTTTGCAGAAGCGGACGACGCGACTTCTGGTTACTCTTTCCTTGGTTTCCAAGATCTTGACGGGTCTCTCTATGTAGGTCAAGTCTTCTTGGACGTTGAGCTGCTGAAGGTCGGCTTGCTCGGTGGGCACACGGAGACACTTCTTCAGCTGCGAGACATGGAACACATCATGAACGCCTGCCAAGGATGGAGGCAGTTCAAGTTGATATGCCACTTCTCCTTGTCGATGGAGGATCTGGAAAGGTCCGACGTAGCGGGGTGCTAGTTTGCCTTTCATGTTGAACCTTTGAGTGCCACGGAGGGGAGTGACTCGGAGGTAGACATAATCGCCCTCCTCAAAGGCTAGATCTCTTCGACGGTTATCGGCGTAGCTCTTTTGCCTGGATTGGGCGGCCTTCAAGCGGTCTCTTATGATCTTAACTTTCTCTTCGGCTTCTCTCAATAAATCTGTCCCAAACAGTTGTGATTCTCCGGTTTGATCCCAGAGCAACGGCGTTCTGCACTTACGCCCATAGAGTGCTTCGAACGGGGACATTTGCAGGCTGGCTTGATAGCTGTTGTTGTAGGAGAACTCCGCATAAGGTAAGTTCTTGTCCCACATTCCGCCAAAGTCTAGAGCACAAGCTCTAAGCATATCCTCCAATATCTGGTTGACCCTTTCGGTTTGACCGTCGGTCTGTGGATGATAGGCGGTGCTAAAGTTCAGCCGGGTGCCGAGTTCCTCTTGAAGGTTCTTCCAAAACTTGGAGGTAAACTGACTCCCGCGGTCAGATACAATCTTCTTGGGAACTCCGTGGAGGCACACGATCCGGGTCATATACAACTCAGCCAACTTGGCGACAGTGTAAGTTGTCTTGACCGGGACGAAGTGAGCTACCTTGGTGAGTCGATCAACGATCACCCAGATAGAATCATGACCAGCTTGGGTCCTGGGCAGTCCCGTGATGAAGTCCATTCCTATTTCTTCCCACTTCCATTCAGGAACTTTGAGGGGTTGAAGCAGTCCGGCAGGTCTCTGATGCTCTGCCTTGACTCGCCGGCATGTGTCGCACTTGGCCACATACTCAGCTATCTCTCTCTTCATACTGACCCACCAATATTTTTCCTTCAGGTCTTGGTACATCTTTGTACTCCCGGGATGAATGGAGTATAGAGTATCGTGGGCTTCTTGAAGGATGAGAGTCTTCAACTCCGGTAGGTTGGGTACGCATACTCGGTTTCCGAACCAGATGGTACCATGTTCGTCCTCGGAGAATCCGGGGGCTTTACCCTTCCTCATGTTTTGCTGGATCTCCAGGATGTCCGGGTCTTCCTTCTGCTTCTCTCGGATCTGGTCTATTAAGACAGGCCGAGACTCCAAAGTAGCGAGGTACGCTCGAGTGGTGATCCCTAGGTTTAGCCTTTCCATCTCTTTATAAAGTAGAGGAGCCTGGTCTTGAATCATGATGGCATTGCAGTACCCTTTTCGACTAAGGGCGTCTGCCACTACGTTCGCTTTGCCCGGATGATAATGGATGCCCAAGTCGTAATCCTTGATCAGTTCCAACCATCTTCTTTGCCTGAGGTTCAGATCTGGTTGGGTGAATATATACTTGAGGCTCTTGTGGTCGGTGAAGACCTCACACCGATTTCCCACAAGGTAATGTCTCCATATCTTCAAGGCATGAACCACGGCTGCTAGTTCCAGGTCGTGGGTTGGGTAGTTCAGCTCATGCGGTCTCAACTGCCGGGAGGCATAGGATATCACCTTCCCTTCCTGCATTAAGACGCATCCCAATCCTTGACGAGAGGCATCACAGTAGACGTGGAAGTCTTTCCGGATGTCTGGCAGAGTCAGAATGGGAGCTGACACAAGCTTCTTCTTGAGGGTTTGGAAGCTTTCTTCGCAGTCGGGGGTCCAATCAAACTTCACTTCCTTCTGCAGAAGTCTGGTCATAGGCTTGGCGATCTTGGAAAAATTCTCGATGAACCGGCGGTAGTATCCGGCCAATCCGAGAAAACTCCGGATCTCGGTCACGGTCGTTGGCTGCAGCCAGTTGGTAACCGCTTCGACGGTGGTTGGGTCCACTGCTATTCCTCCGGCGGATATAACATGACCGAGGAACTTCACCTCAGACGACCAAAAATCGCACTTGCTGTATTTGGCGTACAATTGCTGTTCCCTTAGCTTTCCGAGGGTCAGACGGAGGTGAGTCTCGTGTTCTTCCTTGGTCTTGGAGTAAACGAGGATATCGTCGATGAATACCACGATGAACTTGTCCAAGAACTCCATGAATACATTGTTCATCATGTTCATGAAGAAGGCCGGGGCATTCGTGAGTCCGAACGACATCACAGTGTACTCGTAGAGTCCATAGCGGGAGGTGAAGGCAGTCTTGGGTATATCTTCCTCCCTGATCCTCAACTGGTGGTAACCTGACCTGAGGTCGATCTTGGAAAACACCGAGGATCCTTTCAGCTGATCGAACAGGTCGTCGATCCGAGGCAATGGGTATTTGTTCTTGATGGTTACGTCGTTCAAGGCTCTATAGTCCACGCACATCCTCTTGGTCTTGTCCTTCTTCATGGCAAATATGACCGGTGCACCCCAGGGTGAGGTACTCGGTCGGATGTAACCTTTCTGCTCTAGGTCTTCGATGTTGCTCTTGACTTCGGCTAGTTCATTGGCGGCCATTCGGTATGGGCGTTTGGAGATTGGAGTGGTCCCCGGGACAAGCTCGATTCTGAATTCGATGTCCCGCTTGGGAGGCATTCCGGGCAGATCTTCGGGGAAGACATCTGCAAACTCCTTGACTATTGGCACCTCTTCAAGAGCTACAGAGCGAAGGGACGCTCCGAGTGGTTTGCGACTGACCATCCGGAAGGTGACGGTTACGCCTTCAGGACTGGTCACCGTGACGGACTTGTTGGCACAGTCGATCACTCCCTTGTGCTTCATCAACCAATCCATACCTAGTATAAGGTCGAGTCCGGTGCATTGGATGAGGACAGGCTCGGCCCGAAACAGCACTCCTTGGATGTCAAGTTGAACCTTAGGGCTGTAGAAGCGAGCTGAGGTCCTATTGCCGGGGGTGGCAATCACCATGGGAATTGGTAGAGGGAGCACGTCCAGATTGTTTGTTTTAGCAAAAACTTCCGAGACAAAGGAGTGGGTTGCTCCAGAGTCAAATAATACGATGGCCGGTACGGAATTCATAGTAAACGTACCGAGTACGACTTCAGGAGCCTCCTGAGCTTCCTCCGCGCTGATGTGGTTGACGCGGGCGCGAACGGCCTGGTGGGGTGCTGCGCCTTGGTTCTGCTTGGGGTGAGGACACTGGTGCGAGTAGTGCCCTTCCTTGCGGCAGTTGAAGCAGACAACCGGCCTTCCTTGGCGATCCCTCAAGATCGGGGCCTTGGCGGCTGGTGCCGGCTGAGCGGCCGGAGCTGGTGGAGCGGGGCGAGGATGCCCGGCGTTGGATCCACCGGCTGCGTGAGGTGGCCTGAAGGCGGGTCGAGGATGGTAGGCGGGCGCTGGTGGCGGAGGGACGAAGCGGGGCCTCTGAGTGTTCGCCTGCTGGTGCTTGAAGGCGATCATCTTCCTCTTCTTGAGGTCCAACTTGTTCTGCTCAGTCTCTTGGATGAGCGCTTTGTTGACAAGCCGCTGGAAGTCGGCGAAGTCGGCGGCGACGAGCTGGATGGACAGCTCATCCTTAAGTCCCCTTAGGAACTTGGCTTGGCGGAGGGCGTCGGTGCGCACTTCCTCCGGTGCGTAGCGAGCGAGGCGGTTGAACTCATGGAGGTACTCCATGACAGTTCGGTTGCCTTGTTGCAGGTCGTGGAACTCCTGCTGTTTCACCGCGATGACACCGGCGGGGACGTGGGCGGCGCGGAAGGCGATGGTGAACTCTGCCCAAGTCACCATGTGGCCCTCTGGCTGGGACGCGCGATAGTTGTCCCACCACTCAGCGGCGGGACCCTGGAGCTGATGAGTGGCGAAGGCCACTCGCTCCCGGTCTGTGCAGGGGAGGAGGTCGAGCTTCTTCTCGATGGTGCGGAGCCAATCTCCGGCCTCCATCGGGTTGGTCGTGCTCGAGAAGATGGGCGGGCGCACGCGCAAGAACTCGGAGAGTTGCGGAGCGGCCGCGGGTGCTGGTGCGCGAGGGGCGGGCTCCCCATTCTGCAGACGGTCCAACTGAGCCTGTTGGTGCTGCATTTGGGTGAGGAGGGCGGTGATCAGATGATTCTGGTTCGCCATCATTTCCGCCAAGGTGGGGTGGTTGGCGGAAGGCGACCCAGACTGACGTGGGCCTGTCGCACCCCAGTTGGGTACAACACCCTCGGGCGCATCTCGGCTTCCTCCTGCTCCGCTGTTGGAGTCGGGGTTCTGGTGGTCGACCATCTTCTGAATATGCATAGTCATAAGGCAAAAGAATTGACAAAACAATGTATGATAATAACTTCATCTCATATATAATTTCAGTGGTAAAATGTTCATTACAATCAAGTTTTTATTCTACCCAAGACACACTCGTCATGGGTAGCACCACATACGAATTTTTATTTTTAAACTGGTGACTCCTACGCCTACTCGCCACCGGAGGCAGTCTCCGTGCTCTCGGAACCACGAGTGCGCGGCTCCGAAGGGACGGTGGGCTCGAGAAAGTTCTCGATGATAGGGTCGGAGACGAGGCCGGGGCGTGGTGCAGGGACGCTGGCGGTAGATGGTCCGGCGGTGGAGGGGTGAGGTGGGATCCGCTTGGGGTGAGGGACGGGCTCACGGATGGGCTTCCTCTTCCTCGGAAGGAGAGGGACCATCTCAGCGATGTCCTTCTGCAGCTGTATGATCTTGCGCTGCAGTTCGCCATTTTGCTGGATCAGGTGCTTCGTTTCCTCACGAAGGAACTCAACCGCCTCATGGTGCTCGTCGGCGTCGAGCACCGCCTCGGTGTGGAGATCATCCATGGCCTGTAGAAGACGAGACTGCCGGGCCATGACCGGATCACGCACGGAGTGAACTCCGAGGTAGATACTACGGTGGGCGCCGGGAGTGCGCTTCGGCACAAGCCGGAAGGATGTGTTCTGAAGACGATCGTCGTAGATCATCCTCAGCTCCATGAGGGCTTGGAGGGCGACTCGTTGGCACGCAACGTCGAAGGTCGGGCCTCCAAGTGCCGTGGTGTAAGACGGCAGATGCTCCCCGGAGCCGTGGACGGTGAGGGAGACGTCGCAGGGCCCGGCGAATTCCTCCATGTAGACTCCTTGAAATTCGGGTTCGAAGAGGAACCCGAGGAAGGTGAGCATCATTCGGAGCTCCCTAACGAAGCCCTCGAAATGACGGCAGTAACTGTGGACTTGGTAGACTGGCATCTACAAAACAACAAGTTGAATAAAAGTGAGGAGAGGAACAAAGTTTATGAAGTAGATTTTCAAGAAATAATTTCCTATGGTTAATGGCTAGGCGGGTCTGTTTGGCTTCCTACAGTCAAGTCGGCTCTGATACCATCTTGTCACGCCCCGATTTAACAAATCGAGACATTATTGAATTTCATGAGAAAAACAATAATACAAGAGGTTCATCATGCGACAACGTACATACGACAACATTCATGGTACGCAGACCATATTTATTACAGCATTGTTTTAATAAAACAGTAGAGTAAAATAATTAGAAAACGGCATGACGAACTTCTTCTTCAGGATTTTTCTTCTTGACTGGGTCGCTACTCCAGACCGTCTTCGAAATAAGCATCCTCTGTGGGGTCCAACGGGTATGAGTACAAAGAGTACTCAACAAGCCACCGCAAATGCAAATAATAATGCAGGATAATAAACAAGGAAGGATAAAGGCTAACAATGCGGAATAAAGCAATTGCAGTTATGGCATTTAGTGTAATCATATTTTAATCATGCGGAAAGTAAATATGAGCATCATCAACATCAACTAACTCGAGGAGTACGTTTTACCTCCTCGCACAACGGTCCTTACATGTCAATCCATCATGCACATACATGTTCAAGTAAACTAACTGGGGGATGTCACGCAACCCGCCCTTGACCGTGGGCTCGGCTTTTCGAAAAGATTTAAGACTCTGATCAGAGATGTACTACTGTACCCACAAGGCACGCACTCACCTCAACGAGATGACCCATTTCACGGGAACTCGTGCCAAAACCTCAATATGAGATGTTCCAAGCGATAACCACCCGCTCTAGGTTTCGCCGGCGCGCCGGGCCGCATCCCGGCTAACGTCGCACCCCCTTTTGCGCCACATTGGTACAAGTCACCCGCAGGTGCAACTTGACCCATCTCCAAGTGGTGGCCTCGGTTTGGAACAACCCATACCTTAGTTAGGACTTACCCACTAGACTTGTGGTTAGTACGTAAGTGTATTGCAACGGATCCCTCAGACCGGTCCTTATAGTGCCCCGGGTGCGACTGACCAATGCCCTAGCTTGCACCCGGAACCCACCATGCATACACTCACAACCATGACTCATCACCAACAGAATTTCCAAAGATAAGAAGTAACGGGATCATATAATAG
The DNA here is from genome assembly GCA_019279435.1 of Zizania palustris. Taxonomy (NCBI): domain Eukaryota; kingdom Viridiplantae; phylum Streptophyta; class Magnoliopsida; order Poales; family Poaceae; genus Zizania; species Zizania palustris. The sequence continues at coordinate 5,003,329 of JAAALK010000286.1, read as the reverse complement.
AACCATTTCACTACGACTCATTTTTATCCTATAGCGGCCGTGCCAATACATTGGACACTAGCTAATATCATTGATCATATGGTGACAAGGAGGTTAGGCGAGATAGCATGGCTTGGGTTGCACATCAAGGTCGGGGGATCCTAAATAAATATAATGTAAGGGTTCATTTGACTAATGCATATACATAACCTATGTGTTTTAGCGATAGTCAATTCAGACATGGGTTCAATATGCTCAAAAGAATTGTTTGGTGACTTGCCTTGTTCAACAAAGGGAGAGGGAGGGACTTCGGGGAAGTACTCCGGCTCCTCGGCGACGTCGTAGTCTTTTTAATATAAAGTAAAATAAAAAGAACATAACATCTAATCAAACAGTATAACATTACATTATAAACACATAAGTTAAAGTTGGTTTGATTATAAATAAAATAAATTCAATGGTTTAAAGTTCTGAAATTTATTTCTCCACTAATTTAAAATGAATCTAAATGAATTATTGTCTTTCATGAAGGGTTTTTAAGTGTGTATAATACTACATTAAGTTTTCTAATCAATTTAATATAAATGATTCATAGAAAACTCAGTGGTTCTAGTGTTTAAACAGAAAGGAATAATTATATAAATTTTCTGAAGTTTAAATATTTAAATCCATATTTTAATCCTAAAGGCTTTTGAATAATTATTTGAATAAACATGAAAATGTCCAAATAAACCTACTGTTTTTATTGCCTAAACATGAAGAGAATAATTTTATGAATTTTCTAAAATTGGAATGGCAATTTTTAGAGTCCAAATGCAATAGATATGAATTTTACAAGTTTAAAAGCATTTCTGGAATTTATTTTCAAATTTTAAACCTCTCGGGTCCACGGTGAGCCAGGCCCACGGTGAACCCGCGCACTGTGCGCGTGCGCCGGGTCGATCTGGACCGTTGGATCCAGATCCAACGCGCGAGAGCGAGGCGGGAGGGTTAAGTGATAACGGACGGCCAGGATTAAAACGTGCGAAGGGGTACCACGTGGACGCACGGGATTTAACGCGGGTTTTAAATACAGATGGACGCACGAGATCGCACCGTACCGCTTCACTCAGATCCGACGGCCAGGATTAAACCGAACAGATGATTTAACCCGAGCGTTGGATCTGGATCGCACGGCCAGGATTAAATCCGGCACAGTGCGTGTCGGGGGGGGTAAAGTACCCCTTCTTCCCCGACTCCGGTGATACAACGGCGAGCGATTCCGGTGAGGTCGAAGGCTATCTAGTCTAGCTAGGGCTAAAAACGGAAAGGGGGCACCGAGGGGAACAAGAGGGTACCGTTGCGGTGGTCCGGGGTCGACGGAGTGAGGCCGGCGACGAGCGTGGGCGGTGGAGGCGTTCGGGTCCTTGGCGGCGACGGCGATCCGGCGGGGTTCGACGTCGGCGGAGGGGTGGCCGAGGTCGGGGTCGTCCTCGCGGTCACGTTGGTGGCGAAGGCACGGGCGGAGGTGGTCTGGTGCGACGGCGAGCGGTGGCCGGAGACGAACCAGAGAGAATGCGCTAAACGGCGAATCGTGGTTGTTCTGTTCGGTCTGAGTGCGAATGGGCGTGGGGGTCGAACGCGGTGAAGGCCAGGGGTATAAATAGGGTCACCGGCGGGGGTCGCATGCAAGGAAACCGGCCAGAGGGCCTTTACTCGCCGGCGATGGCTCGGCCATGCACGTGTAGCGACGATCCGGGGGCGATGACGCGGTGAATTAAAGGGGAAAACGGTCGGCGTGGCGCGGGGGACCGAGTTATGGCGGCCAATTAATGGGGGACGGACCGGCGAGGCGGATCCGAGGCGGGGTCGTCGGCCGGCGGGATTTGGGGGCGACGGCGCGGGGTTGAAGACGGGTCTGACAGGCAGGGGCCACAAGCCAGCGAGCGCGAACGGGCGAGGGTGGCGTCTGACGGGTGGGGCCGGGGTGTCGGGTTCGCGCGCGAGGGGAGGGATTCGGCGCCGACAGGTGGGACCGGGTTGTCAGCCAGAGGGGAGCGCGGTAACGGGCTGGGCCGGCCGGGAGAGAGAGAAGGGAGGGGGAGGAGCCCATTACTGTTCTAATGCTTTTCTGAATAAAAATAATTCCAGAAAATAGATTAAAAGATTAGGGCTACTTCCAAGGCTGGTAAAAATTTATAAAAATTCTCAAAATTATCTTTTGGCCTTAGGATCATATACAAAAAGTTTCACCTCCTAATTTGGTCATCTACTCTATGTTGTAGTTCAAAAGGGTATAAAAGGGATTTAAAAGTATTTTCTGAAATAATAATTCCAAGAAATTGAATTTAATAATATTTTATTGTTTTGAAAAATTGAGGTGTTACAGGCGCCCTCCACCCGTAGTGTGCTAATGCTTGGAGGGGCCTCTTGGGGCGATGTTGAGGACTTCTCCACGAAGGTGCTTCCACCCTCTCTAGGAATCTCGATGGCAAAGATCCGGAGCGGGGCCGGAGCATGCTTCGTACACCTTAATGTTCGAGGCTCTGACGGGGGCGATCATCGCTTGATGATGTACCTGGCCCTATTCAGACCGAGCGTACTCCTCGAAGTACGTCATGAGCTGGGCCACCGAAGATATCAGCTTCCGGTGGAGCTTGTAGAAGAGACCTGGGTTGGTGACACCCTCCCGGGTAGCATCAATGATGGAGGAGGCTGACAGTCCCTTGATTTGTGCCTTGGTGTGTGCGAAGCGTTGAGAATACTATCGCATCATCTCCCAAGGCTGCTGCTTCACTTGAAAGAGACTCCCGGTGGACATTGGGGCCACGAAGGTCCCCTAAAAATTGTTGACGAACTTCTTTTTCAGCTGGTCCCATGACCTGATGGTCCCTGGCCTCAACGACCAGAACCATCGGAGAGCGATTCCTTCGAGAGCCAAAGGGAAGCACTTGGCCATGGTATTGCGGCCCCCTCGCAAGCTTCTATCGCCAAGGCATACGAGCAAGAGAGCTCTCCGGGGTCAGATTCTCCGTAGTACATGAGGAGCTTTGCAGCATGGAACTTGGAGTCGAACCGCACCCATTGCAGGTCAGGGTGCAATGGAGACTCCTCATCATAGGACGCATTCTCCTCCTCCCCTTGATCTTCATCATCACTTAATGCGACGGCCGCAACCCCCAGTGCCCTGGAAGGCTCAGGGGGCGAATTGATGCCTCCTAGCACCATTGGGCCAGCTTGGCCTTCAGCCTTGCATTTTTAGCGGCTAGTGCATCGGCTTGGCTCCCGCTACTCCGGAGGCAGCCTAGAAGATGCAGCCCAAAGAGCCCCTCCTGAGACGCCGGGGGGTTTGCGGAGGCTGGCCCCACTGAGCCGGTGGGATCGCGCACCTCCGGCGCCCCTCTTGGGGCCTGGCATGGCCCCATGCTTGGCACCTCAGGGGGTGACGATGGAGGGAACTACAGGAGGATCAGGTCCAATGGCTGGGATGGGCCCCGTCCCAGCGGTGCAGGCTGATCTCCGGAAGGGGGACGTGCTCGCACTCTTCCTGCCCGACATGTTTCTTCTTATGTGGATGTAGAGGACGCTGGCTTCTTGGACTAGGATCCCCACGGATGGTGCCAACTGTTGGAACATCGGACTAAACCAACAGGTTTGAGAATGTGTGTGGAATGAGAAGTTCATGTCAAAGTGTTTCTTGGATCAAGTGTCCCTTACAACCTAGGGAGGGGAAGTATTTATAGAGGAGCCCGGCTGGGGGTCCGATACTTCCAAAATCCATCTGGCAGGAGTACTGCCTAACACAGGCCTATAGTACAGATAAGAATTGCAACCCCATATTACAGACAAAAGGTGTAACCCTGACTTATCAGCCATTCCGGGCATGGCAGCAGCACTAGACACTGCACAGACGATCGCAATCCTGTCGCTAGACCACTTTGACCAAACTAGTCCGGTCTTTTGTCCTGATGTCGGGCCCTTCGCACCTTCCGGAGATATGGCTCTGGCCTCCTGCCTGCTTTGCAGCTCTGAGACCATGGGCCTCCGGGCTTCAGGTCCTCCGAACTCCTTTGGAGGGGAGCACCCGGCCTCCATACCATCTTAGGAATGATACCCTCTCCAGCCTTCGGCTAACGAAGCCCTTCCTTCGAGTAGCGCTCCCATCCTTCATGCTCCTAAGCTCCATCGGGATTATCTCCCCCAACATTAACTAGCTCTATGATCACTAAGTTATTGATGGTTCCTCCATCAATTATGACATGAACACGACAATCATTAACAATGAGGAACATTTGAAATAAGTTGTGTCACTGTAGTGTGTCCATTTGCTCCACTTGAGTGTTTAAAACATGTTGTACAATCAATGCCTGATACTTCTCTATGGTGGCAGTACCTAAAACCTCCTCGCCATCACTTTCAGGCTCTTCATCATCACCTGCATCGTGAGTACCACCATCTTCAATATCACTAGTACTAACATACCTTCCATCCTCAGTAGCAATGAATGTCCGTCTCTGGCTTGGGCAATCTCTCATGAAATGGCCCTTCCCTTTGCAATTGTGGCAAATGACTCCACTGGTTTGGCCTATAGAAGCAACCGATGAGGAACTAGTAGCTGGTAGGTTTGTCTTACTCTTCTCCTCTAGTGGTAGTGAAGACAAGAGGGCTCCTAAATGCGCCCTGGATATGAAGGGGCAGCAGACTGTGCGGGAGAAGGTAGTGTTGATTTTCCCGTTGCAGACGCCAGTCTTGTGTCGGTGAAGTTACCCTTCAACTTCGGCTGTTGTCCCTACAATTCTCTTTCTACCTTCATAGAAAGGTGAAACAATCTATTGAGTGTATTATATTCCTTATAATCTACTATGTCATGTATTTCTCTTCTTAACCCACCAAAAAATCTAGCCATTTTACTCTCCTCATCCTCAACTACATCACAACGCAACATTCCTATTTGCAGTTCCTGGTAGTACTCCTCTACAGATTTATTTCCCTAGTTTAAACACTATAATTTTTGAAGAAAATCACGTTTATAAGTAGTAGGGACAAATCTACCATGCATAGCTCTCTTTAGCCCATCCCATGTGTTAGGTGCTAAGCCTACACTTGAGATCTCATTCCACCAAATAATAGCAAAATCGGTAAACTCACTAGTGGCTTGTCCAACTCTATGTATTTCTGGAACATGTTGAGAGTTAAATTTTTGTTGTACTGTCATCTCCCAATTTTGATCGGTGTCCCGCATACCAAGGTCCAGCTGCACGACCCTGGCCTCCTCATGCAGTGGAGCGAACTCGAAAGGCAACATGACGACGCCGATGTCCATCGCCTGAGGAGCGGGCCCCTCAGAGATGGGAGTGTAGTCATCGTCGTCGGAGCTAACAATGGGGGCCGAGATATCGATCATGACCGACCTAGGTCTCCAGACTTTCTTCATGATCAGCCAAGGACAGATTTCCTCAAAAAGTGTGTCCCGCACCTCCTCGGCCTTCTCTTCTCGTATCTCTTGTGCCCGTAAGCGCTGCAACCTCCTCTTTTGAGACTTGGACATCCTCGAGGGTGCCCACGATGGCTGAGGACGGGTGCTGGGTGCCACGGTCTTGCTTCTAGCATTTTTGGCCGAAGGGGACTTGTCTATATTGGTCTCGAATATCTTGCGCTTGCCATGAGAGATCCCCTGCTCCGGGTCAGTCAGACAGTCCATAGCTGGCCGGTCGGACCGGTGTTTGCCGAAAACCGCTGTAAGGCCGGTCAGACCGGGCTTCGGCTGGGGCTTCGGTCGGGCTAGGAGATGCGCCTTCACGCCATCTCGCTAGGGCACCCTTCGGGATTGGGACCTCCTAGGATCCCACACTGATGACTATAATCTTTGTGGCGTCTTCATGTCCATCCTTTCCGGTGCCATCTCACGGGGCTCAGTTCTGAGGTACTATGGACAGGCGGTGAATAATATCCTCATCCTGTGCTGGCCCCTGAACCTGCCACTTAGAAACACTACAAGGAATGTGAGTGTTAGTAGCTAGACACTGCCCGGAGTTCTCCAGCGGCGGAGGCCAAGTCAGAGCCATCGTCCAGTAGTAGGGTGGCGGCATTGAAGGCTCTAGCGGCCTCGCTCACTAGGTGCTAAACTCGTTGGCCTGTTGGAAGCTCGGTCACATCGACGGTATCTCGTACCAGACCAACGAAGGGTCCTGCTAGGCCGGAGGTAGACTAGCCCATGGAGGAGATGGGTCCGGCCACTAGAGACCGAATCCATCCGGAGGTTGTAGCCCACTCGGAGGAGGTGGGTTTGGCCACTGAGGTCCGAATCCTCCCAGAATCTGGGGCCAAACCGGAGTATTTGGCCACTGAGGTCCAAAGCCTGCCGGTGTCTAGGACCAACCCAGAGGGGGGTTCAGCAACCGAGGTCCGAACCCTGCCGAAGGTTGGACTCACTCTGAAGAGGAGTTTGGGCCCTGAGGTCCGAGCTCAAACCTCGCGGGGTTCGTTCTTCTGGTGAGGTTCGACCGTCCCGGAGCTCGTGGGCGAACACCTCTCATCTTGGACCTTCGCTAGTGCTTGTCCAAAAGCATCTTGTATGTCACCTTCGGACTTCTGTGGTGCCTGGCCGAAGAGGATGGCTTAATATATTCTTTCCATACTCCTACCTCCGGATTCTTTGGTACGAGTGTGCACGTGCGAGTGTCTCCTATGATGACTGCTTTCCCTTTAGCCAACTTGGCCTGCTCTGGCTGAATCAACATTTTCTTTCCCTCGAGCTCGACGTTGTTCATGGGAAAGGGGTCTCTGTCCAATCTCATTTTTCGATTTTCTTCTATTTTCAATCGTCCTTCTTCTATGGCCGATTGAACCTGCCGACGAAAAACATTGCAATCGTTAGTGTAATGAGAATGGGAATCATGCCACTTGCTATAGGGACGCTTTTTTAATTCATTGGCGGATGGCATGACTTTCCCTTTTGGAAACCGTAGGAGTTGATTTTTTAATAGGAAATCAAATATCTCATCACACTTAGTTACGTCGAATGAATATCTAATTTCACTAGGCCGACTCTTAGAGGGAGACGACCGCAATTTGGAGCAGGTGACAGACTTTTATTTCGTGCATTCGGCCATGTACGTATCGGTCAGATCTTCTTCCTCTTCGAATTCTCCCTCATCAGAGTGCTCCATAGTGTGGATTTGAGCCCTTGGCTTATTAAAAGTTTTAAGAATTTTCTATCTTTGGCTCGGCCTTCTATAGGACCGAAAGTAGCGACCAGAGGGGGGGTGAATGGGTGCCTTAAAAAAATTCTTTCGAATCAAATGGACTTCTCCCAACACCGAACGCACCTCAACAGATAATCAGCGGAAACAACCAGATCAAAAATAGTGAAAATAATCTAGCCTAAAAATGACCGTGTTGGACCGAAAATGGTGACCAGAGGGGGGTGACTGGGAGCTTTTAAAATTTCAGACTAAAAATAGTCTTCTGTTTTAAAATTGTTTTCTGCGGAATAGGCTTCGAGCACACCCTTCGAAGTTCTAGTTCAGAGGTATTTCACAGCTCCGAAAACAGGCTTCGCAAGGAGCAAAAGTTCGAAGCCAAGAAGACATCGCTCCACCCACAACTCCAAAAATTCAGCTCTGCTAAGTCAGTGCAGGCTTCACACACTAGGTGACTTCGAGCAGGCTTCACAATTCACCCTTCGCAAGAGCAGACTTCCCTCTGAGGACTTTGACCAAATACTCAGCAATAGCAACTGGTGCTAGGCTTCGTACTTCGAAGGTCTAAATGCACACTGAACACACTTTGCCGAGGACTTCGACAAGGGAAGAAAACAGGCATCGATCTAAGCCAAGAACAGTGCTTCGCTAGTAATCAGAGAGGTCTTGCCTCCAGTTTACACAGAGCGAACAAACACTGAAAAGCACACACTTCACTCGAACAGGATTCTCACACACTTCTCCAGAAAAGATTCAGTGCACAAACTCAACTCAAAAGAAGTGAGACATGGAGAGATCAAAGCATGCAGTGAAGTACGCATACAAGTTCAAGCAGTAAATGAAAACAGAATCAAAGCTTCGTTACTTGAACAGGGAACACAAAATGAACTCACAGACAGAATACCAAGAGTATGTGGCGGCTAGCACAGGAGCTCAAAAATGGTTGTTCAAAGTGTTATTGTGGCCTAGGCTAGCCTCCACTATTTATAGGCACTATTCAGCCCTGTGAATAGACTACTTTACCCCTAGGGTTTACACTAGTTTTGTCTCATCAGAACAGGGGGGTACAACTGGTAGTCTACTTTATTTGGAGGCTTCTTTTGTCAGCTTCACAGAGGAGACAGCATCAGCTTTTGCAGAGCAGACACAGTCAGCCTTTGTAGTCTTGGATTCTTCTAAAGCCCCCCTTCACACGTGAGGGGTGCGGTACCTTCAGTGAGAAGCCTCGAGCCTGATGGCCTTCGCTTCAATGAAGTCAGCTTTTGATACAGTGATGATTTTGAGCAGAAGCCGTCAAAGCCCTTGGGCCTTCGCACCAACACCTCCGGAGTGGACCACCACGGCTTCGCAGCTTCTCCAAGCTCGAACTCTGTCAATCCGTGTACCAACGCCATGCATGGCCGAAGTACCTCAAGTCAGCCTCACTCCGAAGCCCACCTTCGAAGTACCACCGTCCGAAGTCCCTCCTTCGTCTAAGGCCTCGGCATGAAGCATTCCATGAGCACTTCGTCGTAGTGTCTCTCCCCGAGCACACTTCTCAACGAATGCACCTCGACTTCTGAGACCTTTGTCGGGTATACCTTCGAGTGCCTCCCTCCGGAGCACACTTCGAATGCCCTACCTCATTGCTGAGGACTTGGTCCACCAAACTCCGAAGTCACTCCATTCGGAGTACCCTTCGAAGTGCCTCGCCTCCGAGGACTTCATCTCGGAGTACCTTCACCTAGAGTCACACTCTGCACTCTCTGCCTTCTCCTGGCGCACCTCGACCCGAGGTCTGACCTCGACCCCTTCGTAGCCTTCGTGACCGAGCTCCTCGCTCGCCTGGCATCAAGCCTCCTACTTGACCCAGGTTCACTTGCTGCGAACCGTCCGTCGCCTCCGAAGTAACCTGCGCACAACAGACAAATAGACAAGTGTATCCAGTACCCCTGAGACCTCTCTGGGTAAGCAACCTTCGATACACACTCCGATGTACCACCCAAAGTACCGAACCCTTCGGTACAACCTAGTTGTTGGCGTAAAAGATTACGCTAACAGGTTTCTGTAGAAAAGAAACTAACAAACGAAGTGTTTGTGAAGCAAACTGTTCTAAGCCTCCGAAAGGATAATAACTTAGAATAGTTCGAAAGTGTGTATTGAATAACTTGTATTCGGTCCCTATTACAGGGTGAAATGGGGGGTATTTATAGGCCCAAACATTAAGGAAAAGACCTATTTACCCCTCTATTACAACCGACATAGTGGAAACTATTCGGTTCCCTTAATAGGGCTAAAATGGTAAAAGACTAATCTAATAAGAAAGAAGATAAGCCTTCCATCTTAGCTGGCAGAAAAGATCTTGGAGGGCATTAGTTCGAAGATGTACTTCGAACCTATGCCTATCTTCGTGCTTCTAAACGGATTCCGGGCATCTTCGAAGATGATCTTCGGAGAACCTTCGAACCTGCTGACTGCCTTTATGCTGCTTCGGCAATAACCCCGAAGATGAGATATTTTCCCCCAACAGTAGCCCCTCGAATACGCTTCTCCGTTCGACCTGTAACGTTAGGAGAGCAGTATACGAAAAGAAAAGATAACCAATCATAGGGGTTATTAGTTTTTATTTTATCTCCGAAATGCATGAAGATATGAACTTCGAATTAGTCTTAAGGTAGTTATTTTTCGAACTATCTTAGAACCGACTCCAGAAGTTCAAAAGTCTTTTAGACTTAGAGAAAATAGCTGTTAAGTTTCTGTTTCTAACGGAAACTACAGTAAACGTTAATCTCAAGGAAAAGTAACGGCAGGAATGCGAAACGACATGGGTTAACGGTAAAAAGTGAAGTCTAGCCTATAAATAGAAGACCTAGAATTTACCTGGTTACCCTTTCGTCGCGTTCTCGCATTCAAAAACTTTTTAGCCTCTTGAGTTCTTGAGCCCTAGCCTCCATTTCTTCAGAGCAATCCGGGAATCGCGATGGTGAAGACTAAGGGATCCGCTCCTCTCTCGGCCTTGGCTCGGCAGCAGGCGGCCGCAGCAGCAGCAGCGGCAGCGTTGGCGGCGGCACCTCCGATGTCGGCGGCGACATCCATGGCGGCAGGGGGGAGAAATCCCCAAATCACCGGTGACCAAGGTCTGTGCCCGCCATCGACCAAGTATTTGGATCAATCTTTTGAGTTGGGGCCTTCTACCTGCAAGAGAGAGTCTTTGGCAATCACAGCAGGGGGAAAAATTAGCAATGGAGTTATGATTCGGAAGCCGGGCAAAGAATCAATTCCATCACCAAGACCCGGAGAAGTAGTAGTATTCGAAGCCTTCTTCGAAGCTGGCTTAGGCCTTCCTGCTGTGGACTTCCTGGCGGAGGTATTGGATCTGTTTCATGTAACCCTCCCCCAATTATCTCCGAATGCAGTAGCTAGGTTAGCTATCTTCGAATGGGCGCTGAGAGCCGAAGGTTGCGAGGGGAGGGCAGAAATCTTCGCTGCACTTCATAGAGCAACTTGTCAGCCGAAGACTTTCGTAGGCTCCGGAGGAGAAAAAGTGGTAGTATCCTTCGGCTCTATCAACTTTAGGCTTCGGGATGAATATGCCCTTCAGTTTCCTGCCAAGGCCATCAATGCTAGATGGTACACTGACTGGGTTCTGAGATGGTTCTATGCCGAAGTTGGAGCGAACAGTCCTCTGGCTGGGCCCCTTAAAGAAATTCAATTTCGGAAAGAAGCCTTAGTGCAGCCCAACGAAGGCCAGCTCGAAGCTCGTCTTAACCTGCTTCAGAAAATTAGCCAAAGGTTAAGCATGCGGGACTTAGTCGAAGAATTCCTCGGACTGCAAATTCCTCCGCTGATGGCCAACTGGCCTATCGTCTTCGAGGATGATTCGGAAGGCGGTCTCCGCAAGATCAACTTAACTTCGAGCCCTGCAGGTAACTTCGAAACCAACATGCATTGTACATATTTACTTCGAAGAAAAACTAACTTAAATTATTTTTTAGCTTCTTCAGCCCCTATTACTTCAGAGCAAATTGTAAGGGCTTCGGAGAAGATTCTGGGTGCCCCAACTCCGACGGAAAAAGAATGGCGAATTAAATTGGTCGGGAGTTGGGAACGGTTTAACAGAGTATGGGGAATGTTGGAGTTGACTCCGCCCCCTCTGATGGACTGGGTGCCTCTGGAGAAAGGACCCAAGAAAAGAATGGCTGAAGCTGGAGCTTCTAGCTCCACAAGGACTCCGGTGAAGAAGGTGGCTCGGAAGCCAAAAAATCTCGCACCTTCGAATCCCGCGCCTTCAAGCTCAAGAACCTCAATCTCTGGTTCTAAAGAAGATGAAGGTATATTATTAGTGAGATTGATTGATGAAGATGCAGCTCAACGAAATATTCAATTGAAGATACTGCAGGTATACCGGAGCCCCAAGCTAACATTGAAGAAGTGAGAGCTCCGGATACTCAAGAAGAACAAATCGAAGCCCCTATGGGCGAAGATGAAGTTGAAGTTCCTACAACATCAGTTGTGGAGGAAGGAAGGACTGCTCACGGAGATACTCCGACAACAGAAAATTTAACTGTGGATTCAGATGATGACTTCACCTTTGATCCTCCGAGCAGTCCGGTGCTCGATCTCCCGGAGAATGTCGAAGGTAAATTTCGCATAATTCTTATCGTTTTCTGCAAAATTATACAATGTATAATATTTTTGTTTTTGCAGAGCCTCCTGCTGTAGAAGTACATCACGAAGATACAATTCAAAGGCCTTCGACAACTTCGGAGCCACACCCGGAGGTTACTCAACAGGGGCCTGGAAGGGGTAAAAGACACATAGAGCCTCTCCCTACTCAAGGATCGACTTCGTCTGAGTCAACAGATGAAAGTGAATCAACTGAGGGGGGGCCATCTTCAGAAGTTCCAAGGACCTCAGGAGAACACTTCGGAGCTTCGCCAAGCAGGGAAGATCAAAAAGCTTTGGCTCTACTCCCTCTTTTAACTCCTTTTTTGGAGCAAAGAAGAGGGCTTCGGACTTTGCTCAAACCTTTAGGTCGAGTGAGTCGAGAAGTCGGGGAGACAGAGCTAGTAGCAAAATTAAGCAAGGCGAAGAATTCGGAGCTTAACGTTGCTTTGGAACGAGCAGCCTATCAGGTACGGAGCACCTTCAAACCGATATCTTTAGCAAATTATTGGGTTCGAAGTACATCTTCGAACCAGTAGCAAATTATAAATGAATAATTTCTTACTTCAGTTTTTTTTTAGCAAGCGGTCTTAGCCCGCGCTGCAGCCTTATCGAACGAAAATGAAATTGCTCAGCTTCGGGAAGAAAATGAAGCTCTTAAACGTAACTTATCTTTCTCCGAAGCTAGAGTACTTCAAATGGACAATGTAATTTCAGCGGAACGCAGGGCCAGACAGGGCTTGGAGGCTGTTAATAAGGAGCTTGAAGCAGAAAGAATCGTGCTTCGGGCCGAAATTGAAAAGGTGAGGTCGGAGCATGCTAGTGCTGGGTCCGAACTTGTAAGGCTCCAAGAGGAAGCTAGCCAACTCCTAAACCAGAAGAAAGATTTAATTACGGAGAACGCTAGGATTTCTGGAGTTTTGGCAGAAACGACTTCGAGCAAGGATGCGCTAATTGAAGAAAAGCTTAAGTCGGAGAAGGTGGCTACGGAGGTCATCGAACAGATGCTAAGTGTTCTGGAGTACTTCGGTACTATTGGATCACTTCCTTTGGATGACAATGTGACTCTGCTGCGCCGGTTAAAAAGGATCCAAGGAGCAGCGAAGCAAATGAAGACGGCAGGCATGCGTTATGGAGAACTCTCCGGACAAGTGTCTGCCCTTGGATTACTTCGTTACTATGAGGATTTGGGCCGAATAATTACTCCGAGCGCAGAGGGCTCCATTACCTTCGACGACGAGAGACTTTTGAATCCTTCCGAAGGCGTGACTGTCGCCTGGCAAGCCTTTCAAACTTCATGGAGAGCCGAAGGTCGTTCTGCGATCAAGGCTTGGATTGATGAAGGCCAACGCCAGAAGCAAGTTCGGAGCCAAGCTTCGAGCAGTCAGCCTCCTCCGAACCCGCAGGTTTAGGAATTATTTAGGATTTTTTGATTATGTAAAGCTCATGCTTGTAAACATTTATCAATGAAAGTCTTGTTTGTCATATTTTTAGGCTTTGCCTCTTATGGAAGATATCGAAGTGTTAGAGCTTAACAGCGAACTTCGCTCATTGTGGAACACCTTCGAACTTCTAAAGAGTTATAAACGTCCTCGATTTCTTATTCCTCGAGATGACTCCGGCGTAATTGCGCCCGAAGTAATCAAAGACGTATTGTCTTATATTAAAGAGGAAGATAAAGAGGTTGACGCAAACACCTCGTCTTCTGAAGACACTAATTGGTCTGAAGACGAAGGTGAAGCCCAAAATAAAAGATCTGAAGATCTTAGAAGCTGGGAAAGAAGCCCCGAGCGGCTTCGAACTTGGGCCGAGCTTCAACAAGAGCAGAAGGATTTTAGAGCTTCGAGGGGGAGGAAGAGAGTTAAACGTAAAGTTCTTAGAACGTCCGATGTTGGAACTAGTCGTTCCACCCCTAGCTCTCGGGATCGAAGAGGTCTCCGATTCCTTCTTGGTATAGATACCAATTTTTCATAGTGTAATCTGTAAACACATTTATTTCAATAATGAATGCCGATTTAAAATTGTCTCCATATTTACTAGCCCCTCTTTGGGTATAAGCAACTTCGAAATGTATTCAAAGATGGTTATGCGCAAAGAAAAAACTTCGGAGTACAATTTTTTGGGGGTTCGGAGCCCCTCTGACATTTAAAGATCTTTTGAAATCTTATGAAATGTCTTCGACTTTTTGCAGTCAGAAGAATGGTAACTTAGTACCTTTGTTTTACGAAAGAAATCAATTGAGATAACTTCCAGGACACTTTAGTGTCTTAAAAAATTTGTCACTTTGGACTTATGTTAACAGACATTCGAAGCTCATGGCTCAAATGCTGTTTTGCTTTAGCCACCTTCGGCTTGTCTTTGCGATCTCTGACGAACCAATGGTTCGGAGTTTGCAATGGTATCTTTGGACTCTTTTTACGGATGTCTACCAGCCAATGGCTTGGACTCCGTATAATTTAGCCACCTTCGGCTGTTTTTGCAGAAGTCTACCAGCCAATGGCTTGGACTTCGCAGATTTTGGCCACCTTCGGCTCTTTTTACGGAAGTCTGCAAGCTGCAGCTTGGACTCCGTAGATTTTGGCCACCTTCGGCTCTTTTTACGGAAGTCTACCAGCCAATGGCTTGGACTCCGTAGAATGTGGTTTTGGGCTCTTTTACGGATGCCTACAAGCCGTTGGCCTAGGCTCCGGATTATGTCAGCCACCACGTCGGAGGCTTCGAACTTTATGGGTTCGAAGTCCGAAAATACAACCCAGCTTAATGACACTTCCCTCTCGGTCGACCCCGCGGTTCCAGTGCGTCCACTCGAAAGCTGGAAGTCTATGAGGGGAAGGCAACTATCAGGGTCATATGCTTTATTAATTTAGAGGTGATTACAAGCGAATTACAAGGAGCCCTTATGCGAAGTATCGCTTTAGGTGCTCTGCATGCCAAGTATGTGCTAACTCTTCACCTTCTAAATTAGCTAATTTAAATGAACCAGGGCGCCCTGAGCGGACAATTAGATATGGGCCTTCCCATTTATTTCCTAACTTCCCTGGTGCTATAACGCTTCGTAGAACAAGATGACCCGGCCTTAACTCGCTGAGCTTAACCTTCGGGTCATACCAAGTCTTCGTCTGCTGATGATACTTTGATAAATTAGCTACAGCCCGAAGTCTTGTTTCTTCTGACAAATCTAACGAAGCTTGTCTTTCTTCTTCAATGTCCGGTTCGGTGCTGCGAAATGATCCCCCTTTGAGCTCCGTTGGAGTCATAGCTTCATCTCCGAATAGTAGTCTGAACGGAGTAAAACCTGTGGACCTTGTTTGCGTAGTCCGAATGGACCACAGAATCTTCGGAAGCTCTTCGGTCCACAGTCCCTTTGATAATCCTACTATTCTTCGATTTAGCCCTTGTTGGGACGACGGATCGAACCAGCAGGTTTTAGTGGAAAACAAGAGTAGTGTATTCAATGCCTTGGTCAGCTTGTTTGTTACAACTGTAGTGAGGGGTATTTATAGGGCGCCCCGCCCAGAGGACTAAGCGCCTCCGGGCTGCCAACGGCCACCCGACCAACCCTTACCGGTAGTACAGACAAAGAGGTACATAGTACAGACAAGAAGATTCGACTCTGACAGCGTATCGGCCGTGTCGGACGCTTCCTGCGCCGCCCGACACGGCTCAGAAGATCGCGATCCTGTCCTTTCGCACGACCGCCTGGTCCTTTTCCCGCCACGACTCTCTTTGGGCTCGTCTCGCCGGGCCAGCCGAGAGCCCCGGGCCTTCAGCCTCCGGAGGACGAGCTCCTGTGTCCTACGCCGAAGGGCGACCTCCGGCTTTGCCCCTCCGGAAGGCGACCTCCGGCCACGCTCCTCCGGAAGGTGACCTCCGGCCACGCTCCTCCGGAAGGTGACCTCCGGCCACGCTCCTCCGGAAGGTGACTGTCACGCCCCGATTTAATAAATCAGGACTTTATTGAAATTCCATAGAAAATCAATAAAACAAGACGTTCATCATGCGACCACGTACAATACGGGCAATCATTCACGGTTCGTAGACCGCATTAATACAAAAGTGAACAAAGATGAAGAGAAACTAATAAAATAAGGGTCCTAGATGAACGCCTCCTTCCAGTCTCGCCTTGACTGGGTCGCTACTCCAGACCTTCATCCTCCTCGTAGTAGACGGGCTCTGATGTTGTAAGTCAACGGGGTGAGTACAGATGTACTCAGCAAGCCACCGAATGCAAATATAATGCAAGATAATAACAAGGGAGATAGTGGCTAGTTTTGCGGAAGCAGCATATTTGTAAAGCATTTAAATGTGAGCAATTTATTAGTACAGAAAGGTAAACATGTGAATGCATCATCATCTTCTAACTCGAGGAGTACGTTTTACCTCCTCGCACCACAGTCCTTACATGCCATGAATAACTCATCCATTCGAATCATTTGTAAACTAACTACGAGTAGTCGCACAACCCGCCCTTGACCGTGGGCTCGGCTTTTCGAAAAGATTGATTTTACTCTGATCAGAGATGTACCACTGTACCCACAAGGCACGCACTCATCACTTACACCAAAGTGTAACGAGATGAGTCATTTCACGGGAACTCGTGCCAAAACCTTCCATATAGTCCTCCCCGACTCAACAACACCCTCTTATAGGTTTCATATGGTGCCCCGACGCGTCGATGCCTCACCATACCCCCCTTGAGCCTTCTTTGGTACAAGGCGCCCTGAGGGCTTGCCCCTTGCCCCCTCCACTATGGTGCAGAGAGTCGGGGTGTTCCATACTTCCGGTTAGGACTTACCCATTAGACTTGTGGTTGGTACGGAAGTGCTTTGCAACAGATCCCGCAGACCGGTCCTTATAGTGCCCCGGGTGCGACATACCAAACCCGGGCTTGCACCCGGAACCCACCATACTTATAACTTAGCCAACTCAAACAGAATCCAGAGTCGAGAATAACGGGGAATTTCATATATCAGAATCCAGCTATCTACGACTCATTCTTTATATCCTATAGCGGTTGTGCCGGTACATTGGGCACTAGCTAATATAATATTTGTAGAGTGACAAGGAGTTAAGGCTCAATAAGCATGGCTTGGGTTTGCACACAAGGACGGGGATCCAATAAATATAAGTGTAGGGCTTGATATTTGACTAATGCAATATTAACCTATGAGTTATAGCGATAATTTATAAAAACATGGGCTCAATATGATCAACTGTTTCCACAGAGATGGTCGATGACTTGCCTTGATCAGCAAAGGGTGAAGGAGGAACCTCGGGGTAGAATTCCTGCTCCTCGACGAACTCGTAGTCTTCTCGATACGGAAAAGTAAATAAAACATTCAATAAACAATCCAAAACAAACAACCATACTAACATACATGTTTATGTTGGATTAAGTAAAGGAGATAGAGTCTAAACTTTTAGGGTTTTGTTACTTAAACATTTAAGATTAATTTTTAATGAGATTCCTTAATTTTTATAGCTTGATATAATTATTCTTCCTAAGGGGGTTTTATTTCTCCCTTTTTAAAGTTGAAGTAAAAAGTTATAAAATGACCTTAATGTTTTTATGGCATTAATATAGTGACATTAGGTTATTTAGATCTTCTGGAGTTTGTTATATAAGTTTTAGGATAGTTTCATAAAGGGTTGACTTTTTCTTAAATGCCTTAATTAAATGTCCTAAAAGGGCATTTGCAATATCATTTAATGGAATAAAGTGGACAAGATGAATATTCTATTTTTATTGTATAAAAAATAGTAAACTCAAGTTGTTAGGTTCTCTAAAGTTATTATACAAGTTGTCATGACATTTTTTTTCAAGTGTTTAACTTCTTTCATATGACTTACTTTATTATCCTACAAGGGCTTTTGCAATATTAATTAATAGATTAAAGTGGGCTAAGTGAACATGTTATTCTTATTACATTGAAACAGTGGAATCAAGTCATTAAGTCCTTTGAATTCATTATGTCATTTTCATGATATTTTTGCAAAGTGTTGTATGTCTATTATATGAATTAATCATTTATTTTAAAAGGGTCTTGTAAATGTTTATTTAAGAATCTAAAATGGGCAAAATGACTTATTATATTTTTATTGGCTTATAAATAGTGTAAGTGAGTCATGGTGTCCCAGAAATTAATATATATATTTTTAAAGATTTTTCTGGATTATTTAGATGTAATATGATTTAAGTCCTAAAGGGGACTTAGAAATGTAATTTAATAAAATGTCATGGACAAAATGGTTATTCCATTTTTATTGTATTAACCACAGTGAAGTAGAGCCATTATATCTTCTGATATTATTTTAAGGGTTTCTCTGAATTATTTTATTGAAATATTAATTAATTCCTAAAGGGGATTTTCTTTATCATTTAATAAGATTATTATGTGCCAAATAAACATATTATTTTTATTGCATAAATGTGCAGAGAATGAAAAGACAAATTTTCCAGAATTAAAATGGTGAAATTTGGAGTTAATTTGAGCAAGATATGAATTTTGGAAGTTTAAACTATTTTTCTGAATTATTTTTAAATGGGAAAACAGGCTTTGGTCCACGGTGAACTGGGTTCACCGTGAACCGGCGGCTGCACGAGTGAGCCGGGCACGTGGTCGCGGTCGGATCCAGATCCGACGGCCACGATTTAATGAAGATCCGAGCGTCCAGATTGAACCGTACCGGTCAACAGAAGTCAACCGTGAATCTGGGCGCTCGGTTTCACTTTTAATCTGTACCGCACGTTTCTGATCGGACGGCTACCGCCCCGTCCGGCACGGCACGCACGGGAAGGGGGTACGTACCCTTCTTCCCCGACTCCGGTAGAACTCCGGCGAGGGATTCCCGGCGACGGCGATGTCCTAGGGCACGACCGAGGCTAAAAATGGATAGAGGGGCATGAGGGGAGCCTAGGCTTACCGGCGATGAGGAGGTTGGAGCAGAGGTGGTGACCGGCGGCGAGGGGATGGCGTCGGGCTTGCTCGGGTGCGACGGCGACGAGACGATCCCGAGGTGATCCGGCCCAACGGAGGTGGGGTCGAGGGAGGGTGAGCGACGGCGGTCCCGTTGGTGTCGTTGGCGAGGGCGACGGTGGCCTAGATCACCGGTGAGGGCTTGACGGAGAGAAGACAGAGAAAACCGGAAAAAAATAGTGGCGGCGCTCGGGATTGCGATGGTTGGAGCTCTAAAGGTGTGGGCGAAGAGCGGGGAGTGCAGGGGTATTTAAAGGACTCACCGGCGGCGTGAATGGAAGGCTTATCGTGGGAAACCGAGGGGAATTCCCCAATTATTCCGGCGAGCTCCCATGCTTCTCGGATTGGCTTCCAAAAGGGCGAAATCGCGTGGCTAAGGGGGGAAATGGATCACTGGTGTTCGGAGAAGGAGATCCGAGGCTTAATTTTGTGGATCCGAGCGGCCGGCGGCGAGATCGGGGAGGGGGCCGACGGAAATGGAAGGGGAGATCCCCTTCCATGGTTGAAGACGAAGCTGACAGGTGGCCCCCACCTGTCAGCGGCTGCGAGCGGAAGGGAAGAGGCCGACAGGTGGGCCGGGGTTGGCAGTGGGAGGAGCACACGCGCGCGGTGGCTGCCAGGTGGGGCCGACCGAGGCGAGGGAGAGGAGAGAGGCGGGGGTCGGCGCTGACAGGCTGGCCCCGCCTGTCAGCGAGAGAGGCTGTGTTGGGCTGGGCCGAAAGGCCTTCGGAGGGGAAACGGGGGTGTCGGCCCATCAAGATTAAAAATTCATTTTTCAATTAAAATAATTCCAGAAATTCAAATATTTGTTTAAGGCTTGAAGATCTGTTGGAAAAATTTTGTAAAAATTCTCAAAAATATTTCTTGGCCTCTAGTTTAACCCATAAAATTTTCAAGTCCAAATTTTGAATATTTGACTCTGTTTGGCTTTAATAAGGCTCTTTTAGGAGTTTTCTTTAATAATAAAATTCAGAAATTCATTTAATATTATTTTTCCTTTATTTTATTCCCTTTTTATTTTGAGGCTGTTACAGTGACCTCCGGCCACGCTCCTCCGAAAGGTGGCCTCCGTCATCAAGCCTGGGCCCTCCGGCCGGGGGCCCACCCCGCTGACTCCAGGGATTATCTCCCCCAACAGTAGCCCCTCGCTTCTTCCCGCTCGTAGTCCTGCAATAGGAGGGGGTGGAAGCGCACAAGATAATCCCGCCAATTCACAAGAGTGCGTACCTCACTTTAGGGCGCCGCATCCACCGGGGCGCCGGAGCGCACTGAGACGGGGAGTCGAGAGACCGGGGAATTAGACCCTGCCTCGGGCTTCCGGCCGTTTCCAAGACACCGAGGGGGGTTGACCGAGCTGACCGGAGGCTGGCGCATCTTGACTACGGGGGCTCCAACCCCGAGGGGCCGGGCGAGCGCCGCCAAGAGCAGTTAATACGCGCGCCGGCGGCACCGAAGAGGCGGATCGCCGGGAGATCGCCCCCGCGCCCCGATGCGCCAACCGGTTTTGAATGCGGCGCCGCGTAAACCGCCACGTTCACACGCTAACCGAAACGGGAGTCGAACCGCCGGCCTTTCCGAAAGATATATATATACTCGCCCTTCATGGCCTCTTCTTCCTTCACCCTCACGCGTCAACCGCGACCGCTTAGTCCATTGCCCACTCGCCCTCTGAGCCACACGCTCCTTCCATCTGCTTCTCCAAGAATGTCGAGGAAGCCGGTTCCCGCAATGGCGATGGACCCGCGTTTCTTGCAGCGCCAGATGACAGCCGCGGCGGCGGCGGCGGCGACCGACACGCCAGAGGTGCGCGGCGCGCGCGAGCTCCGCCCCGCTTCCGAGCGATTCCGAGAGCAGACGCTGGAGCTCGGGGCGTCTGCCTGCACTGAAGCCTCGATCGATCAGGCGACCAGGAACCGCCTCGGCCCAGACGCCGGCGAGGAGGCCGGGGCGGGAGACGGCCCCGCGGCCGCGGGAAGGCGAGGTCGTCGTCTTCGAAGCTTTCTTCGACGCGGGCCTGGGGTTCCCTGCCTCAGAGCTTCTTGCTGGGGTCCTGGAGGCGTTCCATTTGGAGCTCCCGCAGCTGTCCCCCAACGCCGTGGCCCGCCTCGCCATCTTCGAGTGGGCCATGCGCGCCGAAGGCTGCGAAGGGAGGGCGGAGGTCTTCGCCGAGATGCACGAAGCCCTCTGTCAACCGAAGAAAAAGGACGGCCGGGTGCTGGCCTTCGGGAGCATCAACTTCCAGCTCCGGAGGAGGTACGCGGACTCCTTCCCGGCGAAGGCCACCAACGAAAGGTGGTACTCGAAGTGGGTGAGTCGGTGGTTCTACGTTCGCGTAGGGCTCACCTCCGGCCTGGCCAGAATACCGCGCCACATCTGGTTCCGGAGAGAGGCGCGGGTCGAAGTCAACTCCGGGGCCATCTCGGCGAGGGTACAACTTCTCCAAATCGTCGCCCGCCGGATGAGCATGCGGGACTTGGCGGAGGAGTTCGTGGCCCTCGAGATCCCCCCGCTGAAGGAGGAGTGGCCCGCCTTGCTCCGGAGTAGTCGAGACGCGTCGGTGCCGACGGAGCTTTCTCGCCAGCTTGGTAAGTCTCAGCTTTCTTTCGCCTTCAGTCTTGCTTTTGCGTGCCAGAGGGATACCCCGGCCCTGACGAAAAGATGCAGGATCGCTCGTCGCTCGGACACCCGAAGAGATCGCTCGCTTGGCGGAGAGGATCCTGGGGGTTGAGGAGCCATGCTGAATAGCGTGGGCCTCATGGCTCTAGAAGTGATGAGTCATTGTCAACGATAGTCAAAGAGGACTGAAGAAGAGAGGAGATCTGCTGTTTTATGGGCCGCGTGTGACTCAGGTACACGGGCAGCGAGCGACTGTCGGGCAGAGGAGGCTGCGAAGTCGGGCTAGCCCAATCCGGGTGCATGGGCCAGAAGCAGTAGAAGACCCACTGGGCTGTTGACCAGGATTGACTCAGGTACACGGGCGGTGAGTGATTGCCGGGCTGAGAGAGCTGCGGAATCGGGCCGGCCCAATCCGGGTACCTGGTGCAAAGTCGGTGGAGGCTTTGTCAGTTTCGGCGCAAAACTGACGACCGTCGATCTTGTATCCGACTGTCCAGAAGAGAAGCCGTAGTCGCTACGAAAACTTAGCTTCCGGATAAGTCATCTGTAACTCTAGGCCCACAGTCAGTCTGTCGTGTCTGTAAAAATACCTAAGGGCAGTAGAGTCTTTTCCTTTATTTTTGAGTCTGTAAAAACCCTAAGGGGCAGGTAGAATATTCCTAGTGTTGGGCTGCCTATAAATAGGACCCCAACCCCTAGGGTTTGGACTACCCTTTTGCTGAAAATCAATACTACTCCTTTGGGTCACTTTGTTTCTTGCATTTTCTCTCCCCTGTTCATGCGTGGGTCACCAGGCAACAAGCCTTGTTCTTCCTGAAGTTTTTAAGTGACTTTTTGTTGTCTGGGAGAGCTTTTAATCTGGCTGTTTTTGCTTGTGCGAAGCATTTTTGTGCACTGCAGTTCATTCTCTGTGCGTGCGATCAATTTATTTGGAACAGAAGCTTCTCTGTTGTATGTGTTCTTCGTGAGAAGTAGTACTAGTTCTTGCTGTTGCAAGTAGTACTACTACTGTGTAGCAAGTAGTACTACTTTCCTGTAGCTACAGTATGCTAGTACTTTAGCCTTGCTTTTCCTGTGTTGCTTTTTGATCGAGTTGGCAGGGTCAAAGTCCCTTTTCTTGTGTGAAGTCCAACTCTGTGTTGCAGACTTCGAATCTGCAAGCTTCGAATCTGCAGACTTCGAATCTGCAAGCTTCGAACCTGCAGACTTCGAATCAGCAGGCTTCGAATCAGCAGACTTCGAATCAGCAGACTTCGAATCTGCAAGCTTCGAATCTGCAGACTTCGAATCTGCAAGCTTCGAACCTGCAGGCTTCGAATCAGCAGACTTCGAATCAGCAGTTTTCGAATCTGCAAGCTTCGAATCTGCAGACTTCGAATCTGCAAGCTTCGAACCTGCAGACTTCGAATCAGCAGACTTCGAATCTGCAAGCTTCGAATCTGCAAGCTTCGAATCTGCATACTTCGAATCTGCATACTTCGAATCTGCAACCTTCGAATCTGCATACTTCGAATCTGCAACCTTCGAATCTGCATACTTCGAATCTGCATACTTCGAATCTGCATACTTCGAATCTGCATACTTCGAATCTGCAACCTCCGAATCTGCAACCTCAGAATCTGCAACCTCAGAATCTGCAACCTCAGAATCTGCAACCTCAGAATCAGCAAACTTCGAATCTGCAGACTTAGTCAATCTGTTCTCGCGTTGCTGTTTAGTTTTTCTTTTTAAAATGCGTTGGGTTTTGGGAGCAGGCCATTGATTCGAAAGAATTTTTAGGCGCCCATTCACCCCCCCTCTGGTCGCTACTTTCGGTCCTACAAGTGGTATCAGAGCTTGGTTAGGGTTTTTCCATACCTTAACCGGTTCTAAACCCCGGTAGTGACCATGACGTCTCCTGGCAAGGTCCCGTCCTTGGAAGCCTATGGCTATAATTATTGGAAGACTCGCATGCGAGCTTATCTAATGAGCCAGGGCTCGGACATATGGGACATTTGTGTTCACACCACATTTGTCATTCTGCCAGTCACTGAGCATGGTACTGCTGGTATCATTGCTCAGCATCTGAGCAACAGTAAGGCTGTGAACATTCTGTTTTCTGGTTTAGGTCCCACTGAGTTTGAGCGTGTGAGTCATCTCTCCACTGCGAGAGAGATCTGGGCTACCCTCAAGGCACACCATGAGGGAACAGCACAGGTCAAGGCTCGGCTCTATCAGACCTACCGGCGTGAATATGAGAATTTCACACAGAAGCCGGGTGAATCTGTTGAGGCTTTGTTTGGTCGCTTTCAGTCGATCATTAACAAGCTTCGGGACAACAAGGCTGAGGGTGCTCAGTTAGTCTCAGATCACGAGCAGGCGCTCAAGGTTCTTCATACCTTGGACCCAAAGATCTGGGAGATCAAGGTATCCTCTATCGTTGAGAGCACTTCTTACGATACCTTGACCATTTCTGAGTTATTTAGCAAGCTGAAGGCCACTGAGGTAGATATCCAGCTGAGATCAAATCTCACTGGTTCGGGATCAAAATCCCTGGCCCTTGCTACACCTTCTGTTGATCCCTCTGCTGTGAGTTGTGCTGGGTTCTCTTTGATGTCTATCACTGAGGACCAGCTTGAGTCTTTGGGAGATGATGAGTTGTGTCTGTTTAACAACCGGGTGCGTCGTGTCTATGACAAAAGAATGTTCAAAAGACACGGCACAAAATCCGGATGCTTTGAGTGTGGTGATCCAGGACACTTCATCGCCGACTGCCCCAAGCGCAACGGCCACAAGAAGGGCACCAGTGGCAGCTTCCACGACTCCGGCAAGCATGAGAGCTCATCCTTCAACAAGGGCAAGCCGAAGACTCGTTTCTTCAAGAAGGCCCTGAAGGACTACCGGCGAGAGAACAAGAAGCGCGACAAGGCCTTCTTCGCCGAGATGGAGAAGAGCTACTCCAAGCAGTCCACGTCTTCTTCCTCTTCATCAAGCTCAAGCGATGAGGAGATCGTCATTAGGAAGGGGAAGGACAAGGACGATCCGGCGGGCCTCTGCTTCATGGCCTTCGGAGACAAGCCGAAGAGCCGCTCACACCAGCGCCGAAGATCCCGCAAGAGCTTCTGTTCAATGGCTCTTGGGGATAAGGAAGAAAAGAGCTCCTCCGACGACTCCGACGACGACGATAGCAAGGTATCATCATATGAGCGCGAAATTGTTGATTTACTTGAGAGCAATCGTCAGGAGTTGAAGTATCGGGAAAAACTGCTTAGGGGGGCTAAGAAAAGGATAGATGAGTTAGAAAGTGAGCTTGCCGTAGCCAACGGCAGAGTTGAGAGTCTATCTTCTTCCCCTTGCTTGGGTGGTAGCAGTGAGTGCCCGAAGTGTGAGGCGCTCCTGTGTGACCTGTCGACTTTGAAGTCTAGGTACACAGAAAGGGTTGATGAGAGGGATGCTTTGGCCACTGAGCTTGAAAGCGCTCAGCTGGAGCTGAAAGATGCTCAAGCCACTGTCGTCACACCCTGTGTTCATTGCCCAACTCATCTAGCTGCCTTAGCTGAGCTGAAATCCAAGGGCGATGAGCATTTGGGTGATTTGGAGAGGTTAAGAGCTGAGCTTGCGCAGACTAAGCTAGAGCTTGAGACATTGTCAGTTCCACCCACTGTCTGTGAGAACTGTCTGTCTCTTAGAATGGAGTTGATCAAGCTGAAATCTAAAAAGTCTGTCCAAGTGGAGAGTGAGTGTGAGACCTGCTTGTCTCAGGTGGAGGTACTAGCTTCCTTGAGAGAGGAGCTAGCTGATTCTCAGAATGAGAATTTTTATCTCCGGTCTATCCTGAGTTGGATCAGTGCTAGAGAGCCACAACTCGGCATGATGATCCAGCAGTTCAAGAGGCAGGATGGGTTTGGGGTAGGTTATACCTACACCAAGGCTGACTTTGAGAGTGCCATTAGCCGGGCAGTGGAGTGGAGTAAAATGACTCCAGAGCAGAGGTATCCCAAGACCCACTCTACTGAGTCTTCCCTGGCTTGTCAGCCCAAGGATGGAGTGATCAATGAACCACCTAAAGCTCCACCCAAGAAACCTATCTGGGTTCCTAAGCCCAAACACCTCCACTCCTCTTTAGATTCTCTTCCTGGACCCTCTCAGCCCAAGAAGACCACACCAAACACTACCAAGCCCAAGAACCCCAAGCCTCAACCACATCCCAAGAAGCCTACCTATCATTGTGAGTATTGTCAGAGAGACGGGCATCTTGCGGAGTTTTGCTTCAGGAGGAAGCGGGTTGAGAGAGCAGAGAGGGCTCGTAGTGATCAGGTGCAGTTCTACCAGCAGGGTGGTAGACTGCGTGTTCCTCGGCGCGGGGAGAGGCTGGAGGCCAGGCCGCGTCGTGTAGGTGGTGGTAGAGGAGACGGCTTTCTTGCCCATGCTCCAGTTGGTGGTGTTCGTTCCGGCAGAGTTCCAGACCGTGTTGGCTACGGTTCTGGACCTCGTGGCCGCAGGGTTAGGAAGGACCGTGGACCGCGTTTTGAGCCGCGTTTTGGTCCAAACTCTTTTGATGGTTTTCGCTTTCCATCTTTTGAGCAGATGGCTCGACACTGGTTTAGCTCTTTTGCTAAACCTGGTGCCGGACCATTTGCTCCCACTTACAGACATTGATTGTGCAGGACCGGGGACTGGAGGATGTTTGGATCATGGACTCAGGATGCTCTCGCCACATGACGGGACATCGCAGATGGTTCTCCAGTCTCACTCCCCCGAGCTCCAAAGAGTACATTACATTCGGGAACAGCGGTCAAGGGAAAGTAAGTGGCATAGGCTCAATCAGCATCTCAGACCATTTCTCTTTAAAGAATGTTGCTTTGGTCAAAAATCTGAATTTTAATTTAATTTCTGTGTCGCAACTTCTTGAGGATGGTTTGGAAGTGCGTTTTAAAAAGGGAAATTCTTCTGTGGTTGATTCTAGAGGGTCTTTAGTTTGTCAGATTTTACCCTTCGGTAAAGTTTTTCGAATTGACTTCTCTAGTTCTTTTGGCCCTTCTCGCTGTTTGATTGCTGGATCCTCCTCTGAGCTCTGGAAGTGGCATAGGAGGTTAGGTCATTTGAGTTTTGATCTGCTAGTCAGGTTAAGCTCTATGGACCTCATCCGAGGATTGCCCAAGCTTAAGATGGAGAAGGATCTAGTGTGTCATCCCTGTCGTCATGGAAAAATGGTTGCCGCTTCTCATTCACCTGTGACTCAGGTGTTGACCTCGTATCCAGGCGAGCTTTTACATTTGGACACTGTAGGTCCAGCTCGGGTACGCTCAGTCGGTGGGAAATGGTACGCACTTGTGATTGTTGACGACTTTTCTCGTTTCTCGTGGGTTTTCTTTTTGGAGTCTAAGGATGAAACTTTTCAATTTGTCCATGACCTGATTTTGAAGCTGAAGAATGAGAACAATGGCCGGATGCGAGCAATTCGCTCCGACAACGGTTCTGAGTTCAAGAACTCTCAGTTTGTCAGCTTCTGTAGTGATCAGGGTCTGGACCATCAGTTTTCCTCTCCTTACACTCCCCCACAGAACGGCGTTGTGGAACGAAAGAACCGCACGCTAGTCGAGATGGCCAGGACTATGCTCGATGAGCACAGGACTCCTAGGCGTTTTTGGGCTGAAGCCATGAACACGGCTTGCTATCTGGCCAACCGCATTTTTCTTAGAGCTTACCTAGGTAAGACATCATATGAGTTGCGGTTTGGCAGACAGCCCAAGGTGAGCCACTTGCGAGCGTTTGGCTGCAAGTGCTTTGTGCTCAAGAAGGGAGGGCATTTGGACAAGTTTGAGTCTCGCTGCTGGGATGGTGTTTTTCTTGGTTATGCTTTGCATTCTCGAGGTTTTCGTGTTTGGAACCTCGAATCCCAGCTGCTTGTCGAGACTTGTGAAGTTTCTTTTGATGAGTCCATGCCTTCTTTGACTCCTTCGTTTGAGCTTTCTGGTGATGATGAGCTCGGAGAGTCCATCTTTGAAGAAGATGAGGATACTCCAGCTGCTGATGAGGGTGGGCCTTCTGCATCCCCCGCAGAGCGCACACCTTCTGAGACTTCGACTGATGATGAGGGCGGACCTCTGATCACTTCTTCCACTTCGATCGAGCCCCCTCAGTCGAGTCCAGAGGTGCCAGCTGCTGACTCCGGTGAGGTGACTTCAGATCACCAGGGAACCCGAGCAGTTCAGCGTGACCATCCCTCAGAGCTCATCATTGGTGATTTGACTGAGAGAACTTTGCGTTCTTCTGCCTCTCTTGCTGTGTTTGCTGAATCTGCATTTGTTGCATCTTTTGAGCCCAGAGACATTTCTCATGCTCTTTCTGATTCAAATTGGATTAATGCTATGCAAGAAGAGCTTGAGAATTTTGTCCGCAATCGGGTTTGGACATTAGTTGAGCCGCCACCAGGATGCAACCCCATAGGCACCAAGTGGGTATTCAAGAACAAACAAGGTGAAGATGGGGTTGTGGTGCGCAACAAGGCTCGACTAGTTGCCCAGGGTTATTGCCAGAAGGAAGGTATTGACTTCGAAGAAACCTTCGCTCCTGTTGCCCGTCTTGAGTCCATTCGTATTCTTCTAGCTTTTGCCGTTTCGAAGGGTTTTAAACTTTTTCAAATGGACGTTAAGAGTGCTTTTCTGAATGGGTTCATAGAGGAGGAGGTTTATGTTAGGCAACCCCCGGTTTTGAGAACCCTAAGTTTCCTCGACATGTTTTTAAGTTGCATAAGGCTTTATACGGGTTGAAGCAAGCCCCCAGGGCTTGGTATGACCGGTTAAAGCAATTTTTGTTGGGGAAGGGCTTTGTGATGGGTTCTGTGGACAAAACTCTTTTCTTGCTCAGAGATGCTTCAGATTTTCTAGTTGCTCAGATTTACGTGGACGATATTATCTTTGGCGGTACTACTGATTCTCTTGTGTCCAAGTTTTCTGAGCAGATGCACAGTGAGTTTGAGATGAGTCTCATGGGTGAGCTTAAGTATTTCTTAGGGCTCCAGATCAAGCAGACCAAGGACGGCACCTTCATCCACCAAGGTAAGTACACTCGCGATATGTTAAAGAAATTTGACTTTGGTGGTGAATTGAAGCCGCAGATGACCCCGATGGGCACTTCCGGGGGTTTGGACAAGGACGAGAGCGGTGCCAAGGTTAATGAGAGAGAATTTCGAGGGATGATCGGTTCGCTGTTGTACTTAACGGCAACAAGACCAGACATACAGTTCGCCGTGGGACTTTGCGCGCGTTTTCAGTCTTCACCACGCGCGTCTCACCGGCAGGCTGTCAAGCGCATTTTCAGGTATCTCACCTATGCGCCTGATCTTGGTCTTTATTATTCAGCATCATCATCACTTGATTTATCTGGCTTTTCGGACGCTGACTTTGGTGGGTGCCGGTTGGATCGCAAGTCGACTTCCGGTACTTGCCAGTTTCTTGGTTCTTCTCTTGTCTCTTGGTCTTCTCGAAAGCAATCTGGAGTTGCTCTTTCGACCACAGAGGCTGAGTATGTAGCTGCTGCTAGCTGCTGCTCACAGTTGGTTTGGATGATTTCCACTCTGCGAGATTTTGGGTTGTTCTTTCCTACCAGAGTTCCTTTGTTTTGCGACAGCACCAGTGCTATTAGTGTAGGGAAAAACCCATGTCTTCATTCAAAAACCAAACACATTGATGTGCGCTTTCACTTTTTGCGGGATCAATATGAGAAAGGTGTCATTGACCTTGTTCATGTTGATACCCATCATCAGTTGGCTGACATTTTCACCAAACCCCTAGATCAGTCTACTTTTGAGCGTTTACGAGGGGATTTGGGTGTTGTGTATCCTTTCTAGGATATTTTGCGTCAGTTTTTCTTTCTTCTTTACTCTTTTCTTGAGTCTTTTTGTGTGTGTTCATATCATACATATTCACATATCACACTTTTGAGCTTGCTTCTGTTATATGATTAAACTGCTTTACTTATTGTAGCTGGTACATGCTTTTGATTACTCGTCGATGATCATGCTTTGTTTCAGTTCATTTGATATGTCTGATATCTGTCATATGCATGGCTTTTACGCTTTCAACTTGAAAAATGATCACCATTGCTTCTGGTAACTAGCATGTGTAGGCTGAGTGCTTTTGCTATCTGTTACATGCCTTGTAGCTAGTTCATCACATAGATGCAGATATGCAACTTGGACATCTTTATGCTTTAATATGGAAAATGTGCTATCAAAATGATAAAAATCAAAAATTAATGAAAATTCCATACCTTTTTATGCTTGAGTTGAAAAGATCCAAGTGGGTTTGCTTTGTCGCATTGCATTGTTCTGGACTGCTTAC
The DNA here is from genome assembly GCA_019279435.1 of Zizania palustris. Taxonomy (NCBI): domain Eukaryota; kingdom Viridiplantae; phylum Streptophyta; class Magnoliopsida; order Poales; family Poaceae; genus Zizania; species Zizania palustris. The sequence goes on along the minus strand of JAAALK010000286.1, from coordinate 4,973,608 downwards.
CATAGCACTTTGGTATGAACTAGGACAGTGTAGTGTATGCCAAGACCAATGTCTTAAGCTTCCGATGGTCCAGTTTTGGCCTAGGCTTGACTTGGTCGGTTAGCATAAGGTTTGACATGCAAATAACCCTTGGCACAAATGAAAAAGGAAAAATGAAAAAGCCTGAACATTTAACAAGATAACCAGTTTGCTGAAGCACTTTGTTTTGAACAATGTTTATCTTGGTAGACATCAGTTAGCTTCTGCATCTCATGCTTTACCTTGCTTATTAACTAGGAAATATGGTGATGTTTTGTTTTGCAAAAACTGAAAAATGCGTGCTAATGACTTTCTTTAGATATCATCTGTTGCACTGATCATGCCATGTGTCTTAAGACAGTATGTATGTTGCTATACTTGTTAGATGTTGTAATTGCAGTCAATCATATCTGAGAAGCATGCTTTCTACACTCCACGTACACCCCAGCTGAATTCACTGCATATTTTGAGGGGGAGTTGCTTTTCAGGGGGAGTCTGTGTCTCTTTTGAGTGCTTGATGAGTTTACTTGTCAACAAGGGGGAGAAAATTTGGGATCAGAGTTTAAGGGGGAGTTAGTTCTTACTCTGTCGATATCCTTGTTGTTCTGAAATCACACTCATTTTGAGCTTTTACGTTTTGGTTAACCATAATGACCGTTTCTTGCTTTTGGTTGGCTTTTGGTCATTAGGGTTAAACTTTTACCTCATTTCTTCTTCTTCTTTGTTTTCTTGTGTTTTGTTTTCGTGTTTCCACATTTGTTCACAGGTGTTGAAGAGCTGAGAATTGAGGAGTGTTGACAATGCACTCATCAAGGGGGAGATTGAGGAGCCATGCTGAATAGCGTGGGCCTCATGGCTCTAGAAGTGATGAGTCATTGTCAACGATAGTCAAAGAGGACTGAAGAAGAGAGGAGATCTGCTGTTTTATGGGCCGCGTGTGACTCAGGTACACGGGCAGCGAGCGACTGTCGGGCAGAGGAGGCTGCGAAGTCGGGCTGGCCCAATCCGGGTGCATGGGCCAGAAGCAGTAGAAGACCCACTGGGCTGTTGACCAGGATTGACTCAGGTACACGGGCGGTGAGTGATTGCCGGGCTGAGAGAGCTGCGGAATCGGGCCGGCCCAATCCGGGTACCTGGTGCAAAGTCGGTGGAGGCTTTGTCAGTTTCAGCGCAAAACTGACGACCGTCGATCTTGTATCCGACTGTCCAGAAGAGAAGCCGTAGTCGCTACGAAAACTTAGCTTCCGGATAAGTCATCTGTAACTCTAGGCCCACAGTCAGTCTGTCGTGTCTGTAAAAATACCTAAGGGCAGTAGAGTCTTTTCCTTTATTTTTGAGTCTGTAAAAACCCTAAGGGGCAGGTAGAATATTCCTAGTGTTGGGCTGCCTATAAATAGGACCCCAACCCCTAGGGTTTGGACTACCCTTTTGCTGAAAATCAATACTACTCCTTTGGGTCACTTTGTTTCTTGCATTTTCTCTCCCTTGTTCATGCGTGGGTCACCAGGCAACAAGCCTTGTTCTTCCTGAAGTTTTTAAGTGACTTTTTGTTGTCTGGGAGAGCTTTTAATCTGGCTGTTTTTGCTTGTGCGAAGCATTTTGTGCACTGCAGTTCATTCTCTGTGCGTGCGATCAATTTATTTGGAACAGAAGCTTCTCTGTTGTATGTGTTCTTCGTGAGAAGTAGTACTAGTTCTTGCTGTTGCAAGTAGTACTACTACTCTGTAGCAAGTAGTACTACTTTCCTGTAGCTACAGTATGCTAGTACTTTAGCCTTGCTTTTCCTGTGTTGCTTTTTGATCGAGTTGGCAGGGTCAAAGTCCCTTTTCTTGTGTGAAGTCCAACTCTGTGTTGCAGACTTCGAATCTGCAAGCTTCGAATCTGCAGACTTCGAATCTGCAAGCTTCGAACCTGCAGACTTCGAATCAGCAGGCTTCGAATCAGCAGACTTCGAATCAGCAGACTTCGAATCTGCAAGCTTCGAATCTGCAGACTTCGAATCTGCAAGCTTCGAATCAGCAGTCTTCGAATCTGCAAGCTTCGAATCTGCAGACTTCGAATCTGCAAGCTTCGAACCTGCAGACTTCGAATCAGCAGACTTCGAATCTGCAAGCTTCGAATCTGCAAGCTTCGAATCTGCATACTTCGAATCTGCATACTTCGAATCTGCAACCTTCGAATCTGCATACTTCGAATCTGCAACCTTCGAATCTGCATACTTCGAATCTGCATACTTCGAATCTGCATACTTCGAATCTGCATACTTCGAATCTGCAACCTCCGAATCTGCAACCTCAGAATCTGCAACCTCAGAATCTGCAACCTCAGAATCTGCAACCTCAGAATCAGCAAACTTCGAATCTGCAGACTTAGTCAATCTGTTCTCGCGTTGCTGTTTAGTTTTTCTTTTTAAAATGCGTTGGGTTTTGGGAGCAGGCCATTGATTCGAAAGAATTTTTAGGCGCCCATTCACCCCCCCTCTGGTCGCTACTTTCGGTCCTACAGGGGTTCCCACCGCGGCCGAGCGGGCCCGCCGGTTGGAGCTGGTGGGCTCCTGGGAACGCTCCAACAGAGTGTGGGGGGCGCTCGAGCTCACGACCCCGCCTCTCCCGGAGGCCGAGATCCTACGGGACGTCTCGAAGAGGAAGGCGGGCGATGCAGACGGCTGCCCTTCTCCGAGCCGCTCGAAGAAGAAGAGGATTGTGAGGGGGCCGAAGCGCGCGTCGCCGGGACCTTCCTCGGCTTCTCGTTCGGAGGGAGGGGGCTCCAGCGAAGGAGTCCAGTCGGAGTCAGGAGATCCCCCGGAGGTTCCGGCTCCGGCTCCACCGATCCAGCCGAGCACTGGGGGGCGCGAGGATGCTCCCCTTCGCCCGGACCCAACGGAGCCCGCGCCGGGCGCCAATCAAGAGTCACGCATCGCCGGAGTGACGCCCCGCCCGGGGACCGCCTCCTCTCCGATACCCGTCTCAGCGGGCGGCTCCGCAGGCTCCGTCGAGAGCAGGGCTACGGACAGCTTGGGCCACGGGGGCCTAGCTGACCCACTCGCCGCCGTTGAAAGGAGCGCCGACAAGGAGGCGGAACTGGCCGCGGCGGGTGGCGGGCTCTCCGCCGAACTCCATCGATAACCTTTTCTTCCGCCCAAGCCCGTCGGGCCATTTTCAGCCTCCGGACCGCGGGTTCCCCCCCGGGTAAC
>JAAALK010000286.1:4857709-4970297 GCA_019279435.1 Zizania palustris | reverse complement strand
GCGGTAAAGCGCATCTAAGGTATCTCAAACATACCCTCGAATTTGGCATATGGTATTCAACATCTTCATCTTTATGTCTTCGAGGTTATTCCGATGCGGATTTTGCTGGGTGTAGGATTGATAGGAAGAGTACCTCTGGTACTTGTTATTTTCTGGGTACGTCTCTGGTTTGCTGGTCTTCCCTTAAACAGTCTAGTGTTGCACAATTGACGGCTGAGGCCGAATATGTTGCTGCAGCTAGCTGTTGCTCTCAGATCTTGTGGATGGCATCCACTTTGCGGGATTTCGGGTTAGATTATAAGAGTGTTCCACTTTTTTGTGATAACACTAGTGCTATTTGTATTGCAAACAACCCGGTTCAGCACTCCAGAACCAAACACATTGATGTGCGGTATCATTTTCTCAGAGATCACAATGAGAAGGGTGATATTGAACTTCAATATGTTGATACCCAACACCAGCTAGCCGATATTTTCACAAAACCCCTCGATGCTTCTCGATTTGCTTACTTGCGTGGGGAACTTGGTATTTGTCACCCTTACGGCATTTTGTGAGGGGGAGCAGATTTAGATGGATGTGCATTTGCTAATTGTGGGTTGAAATTGCATTTACATCTTTTTGCATTTATATGCCTGATTATAATTCATGAAATCATGACAGCTCAGCTCTTTTTAATTCATCTGAAACATTCATGTGCATGATGTTTTCTTTCCTAAATCAAATCGTGCTCACTGCTTAGTCTTGAATCTAGCATGTTTAAGAAGGACTGCTTTAGCTATCTTTTATCTGCTTGATAGCAAGACACTGTTCTTTGGATGCTAAAAATTGCAACTTGAAAAATTGTTCTACATCCTCATGGATATTCATCAAGTGTTAAACAAATTGATTCACTTAATTAAAATCAAAGACTCCATGATTTGCATGATTTAAGTGAAAAGATCCAGGTGGGTTTGTTTGTCGCACTACTCTATTCTAGACTGCTTTCCATTGCACATTGGTCTGAACTGGAATAGTGTAGTGTATGCCAAAATCATTGCCTTAAGCTTCTTATGGTTTTCATGCCTAGGCTTGGCCTGATTGGAAAGTATAAGGTGGACAAACAAATAACCCCTGGCATTAAGAACAGAACAACAATATTCTTTGATCATCAAGTTTGCTTTCATTGCTCCATTTGAACTGGACTTGTCTGTCTGAAGTAGAAATTGACTAGCTTTGCGCAGTTCTTGCTTTTACTGGTCTAGTTTCCTTGACTAAGTGGTGATGCTTTTATTTCAAAATGATAAAATCACATGCTGTCATCATGTTTTTAGAGATAGTTAATTTGAGCTGAGCCCATGATCTTTGGTATTACTGTTGGCATATTTTGCGTTATATGTCTTTGCAATTCTGCTCATTTCCAAGCAATGCATCTTTTTCATGCTCCTTGATGCTTGCATTGCCAAAGGGGGAGAGATTGCTACGTTCTCTGCTGCAAGGGGATATAATTGAAAAAGGGGAGATTTGCCGAAGGGGCTTTTACTCTTTTGAAAAGGGGGAGGAAACTTCTTTTGTCAAGTGACATGATTTGGCTCGTTTATGAGTTTTTATGGTCACTTCTGTGCTGAAATTTTTCAAATTTTCTTGAACTTGAATTCGATTGTCAATGCACTCATCAAGGGGGAGATTGAGAAACTAAGGGTTGGTTTCAGTGTTTGTGATGAGTGATTGACATGCTTTTACCCTCTGGTTCGAAGGGGTACCTCCAAAAGGGGTTCGGAGGTTGGACCTCCGAAGGGGGTTCGGAGGTGGTTTCACCAAAGGGTATTCGGTGGTTTGGTTGCTGCAGCTGTTGCAGCGGAGTGTGCGTGTTGGAGGGGTCCGACAGTACACGATGACTGGGTTTGTACCGAAGGCTTCGGTACTTTGGGCGGTACACCAGAGTGTGTGCCGGAGGTTGCTAACCCGGAGAGGTCTTCGGAGTACTGGACACACTTGTCTGTTTGTCTGTGGTGCGCAGGGACTTCGGAGGCGACAGACAGGTTCGCGGCAGGTGAACCTGGGTCAAGCGGGAGGCTTGATGCTAGGGGAGTAGGGAGCTCCGTCACGGTGGCTGCAAAGGGGTCTGGGTCGGTCCTCGGGTCGAGGTGCGCCAGGTGAAGGCAGAGAGTGCGGAGCGTGGCTCCGGGTGAAGGTACTCCGAGACAAAGTCCTCGGAGGCGAGGCACTTCGAAGGTACTCCGGATGGAGTGACTTCGGAGTTGGATGGATCAAGTCCTCTGCGGAGGCAAAGGGTCCGAAGTGTGCTCCGGAGGGAGACATTCGAAGGTTACCCGACGAAGGTCTCAGAAGTCGAGGTGCATCGAAGGCGTGGTCCGGGTGAGACTCGTCGAGGAGTGTGCTCGGGGAGAGACACTGCGATGAAGTGCTCATGGAATGCTTCGTGCGGAGGCCTTGGACGAAGGAGGGACTTCGAAGGGTGGTACTCCGAAGGTGGGGCTTCGGAGTGTGGTTGTCTTGTGGTACTTCGGCCTGCATGGCTTCGGTACACGAACTAACGGAGTTCGAGCTGGGCGGAAGCTGCGAAGCCGTGGTGGTCCACTCCGGGGGTGTTGGTGCGAAGGCCCAAGGGCTTTGACGGCTTCGGCTCAAAACCATCACTGTATCGAAGGCTGACTTCGGTGAAGCGAAGGCCATATGGCTCAAGGCTTCTCACCGAAGCTATCGCACCCCTCGCGTGCGAAGGGGGCTTCAAAAAGGTCAAAGGCTGCAAGTCTGACAGTGTCTGCTCTACAAAAAGCTGGCACTGTCCTCTCTGCAAAGGCTGATAGAGAAGCCTCCAATAAAGTTGACTACCTTTTGTACCCCTCAGTTCTGTAGAGACAAAACCAATGTAAACCGTAGGGGTAAAGTAGTCAATTCCTTTGGGTGAATAGTGGCTATAAATATGGGGGCCTGGTAGGTAACATTTAACACTTTGAGCATTTACTGTTAAGCTCCTGTACCAGCCACCACTTCTCTGTATTCATCCAGAGTTCAATCTTTTCTGTGTTCCTTGTTTAAGCGGCGAAGCCCTGCTTCTGTGTTGTCTTTCTGCTTGAACTTGTTTGCATACCTCGCTAGTTTTAGTGCACCGAAGCCTGTCTAGGCGAAGTGTGTTTTGTGCGAAGTGTGTGTTACGGTGTGCGTTCGCTCTGTGTAACAGGAGGTGAGACCTCGCTGCTTACTAGCGAAGCGCTGATCGAAGCCCGTGTTTTTATCGTGTCTAAATCCCTAGCGAAGTCTGTGAGTGTTCATTTAGACCTTCGTGTACGAAGCCCAACACAAGTTGCTGCTGCCAAGTACTTGGTCGTAGTCCTCAGAGGACTGTCCACTCTTGCGAAGGGTGAAGTGCGAAGCCTGCTCGAAGCACCCTATGTGCGGAGCCTGCACTGACTTAGCAGAGTAGATTTTCGAGAGTTGTAAGTGGAGCGAAGTCTTCTTGGCTTCGAACTTTTGCTCCTGCGAAGCCTGTGTTCGGAGTTGTCAAAGCACCTCCGAACCAGATCTTCGAAGGTAGTGTTCGAAGCCTGTTCCGCAGAAGACAGAACTAAAATAGAAGGCTGTTTTTAGCCTGAAATTTTGAAAGCTCCCTGTTGGGGGAAAATATCTCATCTTCGGGGTTATTGCCGAAGCAACATAAAGGCAGTCAGCTGGTTCGAAGGTTCCCCGAAGATCATCTTCGAAGATACCCGGAATCAAGTTCGAAGTACGAAGATAGGCATTGGTTCGGAGTACATCTTCGAACTAAAGCCCTCCAAGATCTTTTCTGCCAGCTAAGATGGAAGACTTATCTTCTTTATCATTAGATTAGTCTTTTACCATTTTAGCCCTATTAAGGGAACCGAATAGTTTCCACTATGACGGTTGTAATAGAGGGGTAAATAGGTCTTTTCCTTAATGTTTGGGCCTATAAATACCCCCCATTTCACCCTGTAATAGGGACCGAATACAAGTTATTCAATACACACTTTCGAACTATTCTAAGTTATTATCCTTTCGGAGGCTTAGAACAGTTTGCTTCACAAACACTTCGTTTGTTAGTTTCTTTTCTACAGAAACCTGTTAGCGTAATCTTTTACGCCAACACTCCCATTCACCCCCCCTCTGGGGAACCTAGTCCGAAAAACTTCGTTCTCTACCAACTTCTTACATCATGCCTCCTAAGCGGAGTGCACCTCGCAATCCCACTCGGAGGTCCTCTCGGATCTCCGGAGAGATACCCTTCGACACAGTTGAAGTCGGAGGGTCTTCAGCTTTCCCTCCGCAAACTCCGGAAGGGGCTTCTATCCCTCGAACATATGAAGCCTCTCCGCCAACCCCTTCCATACTCCGACAGCCCGGAGTCACTTCTCCACCCTCCATCCCGATTCGAACTGATCCTATCAGTTCTCAAGACTCGGAAGGTCCTTCCGGAGGAGATGAAGATAACCTTGGGGATATGGCCACTCAAATGGCCAACCTTCAAGCTGAGGTAGCAAGGTGGCGACAAGAAGCTGCGAACAGGCTTCGCAATCAAGCCACCCCAACTATCCCAGAAGTGCCCGAAGACGACGATCTTGGTTATCCTGAAGCCCCGGAGAACGCCTCTTACGACAATGAATCTCCATTGCATCCTGAGCTACAGAAGGTTCGCTTTGATCCAAAGTTTAAAACTTCGAAGCTCTGTAAGTATGCCGGAGATGAAGATCCCGGAGAGTTCGTTCGTTCTTATGCCCTAGCGATTGAGGCTAGCGGCGGAGTTAGAGACACTATGGCGAAGTGCTTCCCGTTAGCTCTTCAAGGAGTGGCATTGAGATGGTTCTGGTCTTTGAAACCAGGGTCAATCAATTCATGGTCACAGTTGAAGAGGAAGTTTATAAGTAACTTTCAGGGCACCTTCGTGCCTCCTATGTCAACAGGAAGCCTTTTCCAGGTGAAACAGCTCCCCGGAGAAACATTGAGGCAGTACTTTAAGCGCTTCGCTCATACGAAGTCGCAAATTCGGGGGCTGTCCACATCTTCAGTGGTTGATGCGGCTCGGGAAGGCGTCAGTCATCAAGGCCTTCTGGATAAACTGCATCGGAAGAGCATCTCCTCAGTCTCATAGTTGATGTCATACTTCGAGGAGTATGCGAGGTCAGAAGAGGGTTGGCTTCGGAGGACTGCTGCTAGTTCGACTGTATTGCAAGAAGTCAAAGCAGAAGTGAAGACTTCGGCACAGCCGCAGGAACCAGTCTTCGAAGTGCAACATGATCGGAGAAGAGGGCAAAAGCACCCTCGCTCTGAAGTCTTGAATATTGCACCCCCACAGAAGTTTGCACCAAGAGCTCCACAGTCTACGGGGAACAAGGCCAGCGGCTGGAGGCCGCCAGGGAAAACGGCTGGCAAAGGCCAGACCCTTTTTTTTCTGTATTCATGGAGAAAATCGAAGCCATGCAACTGACACTTGCAAGGCTATCCTTACCCTAAGGGGAGAGTACTTGGAGAGAACTTCGGGTCGAGGCAGTACCGACCGAAGTCCAGCAGCAGCGCGCCCAGACCCGGTCCAGGCTGTGGCGCGGATAGAAAATTTCGATGCTGCAAGGCACCCTCCGGTGGCCAATGTTATGCCACCTCCGAAGCAAGAGGAAGGGCAAGATAGAGGAAAAAGAGTAGTTCTCCCTATCTCCGGAGGAGGTACCCTCGGAAGCATGTCCAATAGACAGCGAAGAGAGTACGTTCGGGAAGTAGGTCATATTGGGACTTCGTCATCTGCAGCTACAATGCCGGAGTGGTCTCATGTTCCGATATCTTTCTCTGCGGAGGATGCAGCTGGTATTAAGTTCCCGCACGCAGATCCATTGGTTATCACTGCTGATATTGCAGGGACTGAAGTCTGAAGGGTGCTAATTGACGGAGGTAGTTCGGCAGATATCATTTTTGTGCAAGCCTTCGATCAGTTATGCATTTCCAGGAAGCATCTCCTCCCAGCGGCTCGTCCTCTGCAAGGCTTCACAGGACCTCCGCTTGATGCTCTTGGCCAGATAGGCCTGGAAGTTACCTTCGGAGAAGGTTTATTAGCCCGGACTGAAGAAGTTATCTTTGATGTGATAGATGCCCCGTATGCTTATAATGTCATCTTCGGACGGGGCATGTTGAATCAGTTCGGAGCTGTGGCGCATCACAACTACTTGTGCATGAAGATGCCCACACAAGCAGGAGTCCTAACAATCTTCGGAGATCAAGCCATTGCTAGGAGGGCGGAATATGGTCACGGTCCCCCTCTTGATCCGAGGCAAGTAAACAGTGTGCAGGATAATGAAGAAATTTTTTCAGCCTCCTCCGAAGCTTCGAAGAAGTCTTTTCCAAGACCAAGTCCCGAAGGAGAGATTGCAACGAAGGTCATTGTTAAAGATGGTAAAGAGTACACTTTTCAATTTGGTAAAGATTTACCTCCTGAAGTTGCAACCTCCTTGGAAAAGGTAGTGGAAGAAAATTTGGATGTCTTCGCTTGGTCTGACGAAGATATCACCGGAGTCGATCGGGATATCATTGAACACAGTTTACTTGTAAACCCGAAGGCCCGGCCTGTTCGACAAGGACTCCGGAAGATGTTCGCAGAGAGAGCTGCTCTAGCTAAGGATGAAGTTGAAAAACTGTTGAAGGCTGGGATTATCAGAGAAGTGGCTCACACAGAATGGTTAGCCAACCCAGTCTTCGTCAGGAAGAAGTCTTCCGGGAAGTGGCGCATGTGCATTGATTTCACATCCTTGAATAAAGCATGCCCACGTGACCCCTACCCCATGCCCCGAATTGATCAACTGGTTGACTCCACCGCAGGTTCGGAGTTATTAAGCTTCCTTGACGCGTATTCTGGTTATCATCAAATATGGTTGAAGCGCGAAGATGAAATCAAGACAAGCTTTGTAACTCCTTCGGGAGTCTTCTGCTATGTAAGAATGCCCTTCGGCCTAAGAAATGCCGGGGCTACTTTTTCAAGATTAGTTGCTAAGGCTCTAGGTCATCAACTAGGTCGCAATGTAGAGGCCTATATGGATGATATTGTAATAAAGAGTGCCTTAAAGCACCAACATAGCCTAGACTTAGCAGAAACATTCAATAGCCTTCGGGCATGTGGGATCCGTCTTAACCCCGAAAAATGTATATTCGGAGCTAAGGCTGGAAAGTTGTTAGGGTATTTAGTTTCAAGCAGGGGAATTGAAGCTAGCCCTACTCAAATAACTGCGCTGCAGAAGATGGCTCCTCCGGAGAATTTAAAGCAAGTGCAAAAGCTGACTGGACGTCTGGCCGCACTTAGCAGGTTTTTATCAAGGTCTGCGGAGAGGAGCTTGCCAATATTCAAAGCTTTGAAAGGGTCCGAAGATTTTACATGGACACCGGAGTGTCAGAGAAGCTTCGAAGATATTAAAGATTATCTCAGTAATCTTGCTACACTCACGGTGCCTATTGCGGACGAAACCCTACTCCTGTATCTTGCAGCTACAGGTTCAGCTGTCAGCGCAGTCCTTGTCAGAGAAGTGAATTTCAATGGGAAGTTGGTCCAAAATCCTGTCTATTTTGTATCCGAAGCATTGTCAGGAGCGAAGACAAGATACTCCGAACTTGAGAAGTTCGTTTATGCTCTGATAATGGCTTCGAGGAAGCTAAGGCATTATTTTTTGGCACACAATGTAATTGTACCAACTTCGTATCCCTTAGGAGATATGCTCCGAAGCAAAGATTCCACTGGAAGAATTGGAAAGTGGGCAGTCGAGCTAGCACCCTTCGGCATATCTTTCTTGGCAAGGACAGCTATCAAATCCCAAGTCCTAGCAGACTTCGTAGCAGAGTGGACTCCACCTGCGAATTTGACTCCGGAGAAATCAAATGACGGAGTTTGGACTGTTTACTCCGATGGGGCTTTCCAAGCATCCGGAGCAGGCATTGGGGCAGTGTTGATTTCACCGTCAGGGCAAAGAGCAATGTACTCCGCAAGACTCAACTTTAAGTCTACCAATAATATAGCGGAGTACGAAGGGATTTTATTGGGACTCCGGAAAGCACGTGCTCTAGGGGCTACAAGAATAATTATAAAGACAGATTCTCAGATAGTAGCAGGGCACGTAGACAAAAGTTTTCAAGTTCGACATCCACAGCTTGCCAAGTACTTAGAAGAAATTCGCAAGATCGAAGCACACTTCAAGGGTATTTCCATTCGGAGTATACCAAGAGCTGAAAACGTGCAAGCGGACATTTTAACGAAGGCTACAGCCGGAGCTGTGGATGTGCCTAAAGAAGCTTTCTATGAGGAGATCAATATACCTTCGGTGCCACAAATTGCCTCTGCGGAGATTCTTTGCATTCCTAGTGCAGATTGGAAAGATTCGATCATAGAACTCTTGCAAGGAGGAACAAATTTGCCCGAAGAGCCCCAGTTGTCAAGATTAAAGCTCAGAGCAAGAAACTATCAGTTAATCAACGGTATATTATACAAGGCCGGAGTATGTTCCCCTCTACTCCAATGTATATCTCAAGCCGAAGGCCAAGAAATTCTTCGAGAAATTCACGAAGGCCTTTGTGGAAGCCATTTAGCCCCTAGAGCTCTGGCAGGAAAAACACTTCGCCAGGGGCTTTATTGGCCCACAATAACAGCTGATGTGGAGAGCTTGGTTCGCACTTGTCAAGGATGCCAGTGGATGGGTCGACGGAGTCATCGCCCACCAACAGCTCTTCAAGTCATTGCTCTGGTATGGCCCATGGCCAGATGGGGTATGGATCTAATTGGTCCCTTTCCGTTAGCAAAGGGAAATTTGAAGTTCGCAGTGGTAGCTATTGAATATTTTTCTAAGTGGGTGGAAGCAGAGCCCTTAACAGCTATCACTTCAAATAATGTACAAAAATTCTTCTGGAAGAACATTATTTGCCGGTTCGGAGTTCCTAGATACCTCACAGTTGATAATGGAGCACAGTTCGACGCAGAACCCTTCAGGAAGTTTTGCGAAGACCTAGGCATTCAGCTTTGTTTTGCTGCAGTGAGGCATCCTCAGTCAAATGGAGCCGTAGAGCGAGCCAACGGAAATATTTTATCAGGGCTAAATCGAAGAATAGTAGGATTAGCAAAGGGACTGTGGACCGAAGAGCTTCCGAAGATTCTATGGTCCATTCGGACTACGCAAATAAGGTCCACAGGTTTTACTCCGTTCAGACTACTATTCGGAGATGAAGCTATGACTCCAACGGAGCTCAAAGGGGGATCATTTCGCAGCACCGAACCGGACATTGAAGAAGAAAGACAAGCTTCGTTAGATTTGTCAAAAGAAACAAGACTTCGGGTTGTAGCTAATTTATCAAAGTATCATCAGCAGACGAAGACTTGGTATGACCCGAAGGTTAAACTCAACGAGTTAAGGCCAGGTCATCTTGTTCTATGAAGCATTATAGCACCAGGGAAGTTAGGCAATAAATGGGAAGGTCCATATCTAATTGTCCGCTCAGGGCGTCCTGGTTCATTTAAATTAGCTAATTTAGAAGGTGAAGAGTTAGCACATACTTGGCATGCGGAGCACCTAAAGCGATACTTCACATAAGGGCTCCTTGTAATTCGCTTGTAATCACCTCTAAATTAATAAAGCATATGACCCTGATAGTTGCCTTCCCCTCATAGACTTCCAGCTTCCGAGTGGACGCACTAGAACCGCGGGGTCGACCGAGAGGGAAGTGTCATTAAGCTGGGTTGTATTTTCGGACTTCGAACCCATAAAGTTCGAAGCCTCCGACGTGGGGGCTGACATAATCCGGAGCCCAGGCCACTGGCTTGTAGGCATCCATAAAAGAGCCCAAAACCACACTCTACGGAGTCCAAGCCATTGGCTGGTAGACTTCCGTAAAAAGAGCCGAAGGTGGCCAAAATCTACGGAGTCCAAGCTGCAGCTTGCAGACTTCCGTAAAAAGAGCCGAAGGTGGCCAAAATCTGCGAAGTCCAAGCCATTGGCTGGTAGACTCCTGCAAAAAGAGCCGAAGGTGGCTAAATTATACGGAGTCCAAGCCATTGGCTGGTAGACATCCGTAAAAAGAGTCCAAAGAGACCATTGCAAACTCCGAACCATTGGTTCGTCAGAGATCGCAAAGACAAGCCGAAGGTGGCTAAAGCAAAACAACATTTAAGCCATGAGCTTCGAATGTCTGTTAACATAGTCCAAAGTGACAAATTTTTTAAGACACTAAAGTGTCCTGAAAGTTATCTCAAGTGATTTCTTTCATAAAACAAAGGTACTAAGCTACCATTCTTCCGACTGCAAAAAGTCGAAGACATTTCATAAGATTTCAAAAGATCTTTAAATGGCAGAGGGGCTCCGAACCCCCAAAAAATTGTACTCCGAAGTTTTTTCTTTGCGCATAACCATCTTTGAATACATTTCGAAGTTGCTTATACCCAAAGAGGGGCTGGTAAATATGGAGACAATTTTAAATCGGCATTCATTATTGAAATAAATGTGTTTACAGATTACACTATGAAAAATTGGTATCTATACCAAGAAGGAATCGGAGACCTCTTCGGTCCCGAGAGCTAGGGGTGGAACGACTAGTTCCAACATCAGAAATTCTAAGAACTTTACGTTTAACTCTCTTCCTCCCCTTCGAAGCTCTAAAATCCTTCTGCTCTTGTTGAAGCTCGGCCCAAGTTCGAAGTCGCTCGGGGCTTCTTTCCCAGCTTCTAAGATCTTCAGATCTTTTATTTCGAGCTTCACCTTCGTCTTCAGACCAATTAGTGTCTTCAGAAGACGAGGTGTTTGCGTCAACTTCTTTATCCTCCTCTTTAATATAAGACAATACGTCTTTGATTACTTCGGGCGCAATTACGCCGGAGTCATCTCGAGGAATAAGAAATCGAGGACGTTTATAACTCTTTAGAAGTTCGAAGGTTTTCCACAATGAGCGAAGTTCGTTGTTAAGCTCTAACACTTCGATATCTTCCATAAGAGGCAAAGCCTAAAAATATGACAAACAAGATTTTCATTGATAAATGTTTACAAGCACGAGCTTTACATAATCAAAAAATCCTAAATGATTCCTAAACCTGCGGGTTCGGAGGAGGCTGACTGCTCGAAGCTTGGCTCCGAACTTGCTTCTGGCGTTGGCCTTCATCGATCCAAGCCTTGATCGCAGAACGACCTTCGGCTCTCCATGAGGTTTGAAAGGCTCGCCAGGCGGCAGTCACGCCTTCGGAAGGATTCAAAAGCCGCTCGTCGTCGAAGGTAATGGAGCCCTCTGCACTCGGAGTGATTGTTCGGCCCAAATCCTCGTAGTAACGAAGTAATCCGAGGGCAGACACTTGTCCGGAGAGTTCTCCAAAACGCATGCCTGCCGTCTTCATTTGCTTCGCTGCTCCTTGGATCCTCTTTAACCGGCGCAGCAGAGTCACATTGTCATCCGAAGGAAGTGATCCAGTAGTACCGAAGTACTCCAGAACACCTAGCATCTGTTCGATGACCTCCGTAGCCACCTTCTCCGACTTGAGCTTTTCTTCAATTAGTGCATCCTTGCTCGAAGTCGTTTCTGCCAAAACTCCGGAAATCCTAGCATTCTCCGTAATTAGATCTTTCTTCTGGTTTAGGAGTTGGCTAGCTTCCTCTTGGAGCCTTACAAGTTCGGACCCAGCACTAGCATGCTCTAACCGCATCTTTTCAATTTCAGCCCGAAGCACAATTCTTTCTGCTTCGAACTCCTTATTAACAGCCTCCAAGCCCTGTCTGGCCCTATGCTCCGCCGAAATCACATTATCCATTTGAAGTACTCTAGCTTCGGAGAAAGATAAGTTGCGTTTAAGAGCTTCATTTTCTTCCCGAAGCTGAGCAATTTCATTTTCGTTTGATAAAGCTGCAGCGCGGGCCAAGACCGCTTGCTAAGAAGAGAAAAAACTGAAGTAAGAAATTATTCATTTATAATTTGCTGCTGGTTCGAAGATGTACTTCAAACCCAATATAATTCGCTAAAAGATATTGGTTCGAAGGTGCTCCGTACCTGGTAGGCTGCTCGTTCCAAAGCAACGTTGAGCTCCGAATTCTTCGCCTTGCTTAATTTTGCTACCAGCTCTGTCTCCCCAACTTCCCGACTCACTCGACCTAAAGGTTTGAGCAAAGTCCGAAGCCCTTTTCTTTGCTCCAAAAAAGGAGTTAAAAGAGGGAGCAGAGCCGAAGCCTTTTGGTCTTCCCTGTTTGGCGAAGCTCCGGAGTGTTCTCCTGAGGTCCTTGGAACTTCCGAAGATGGCCCCCCCTCAGTTGATTCACTTTCATCTGTTGATTCAGACGAAGTTGATCCTTGAGTAGGGAGAGGCTCTATGTGTCTTTTACCCCTTCCAGGCCCCTGTTGAGTGACCTCCGGGTGCGGCTCCGAAGTTGTCGAAGGCCTTTGAATTGTGTCTTCGTGATGTACTTCTACAGCAGGAGGCTCTGCAAAAACAAAAATATTATACATTGTATAATTTTGCAGAAAATGATAAAGAATTACGCAAAATTTACCTTCGACATTCTGCGGGAGATCGAGCACTGGACTGCTCGGAGGATCGAAGGTGAAGTCATCATCTGAATCCACAGTTAAATTTTCTGTTGTCCGAGTATCTCCGTGAGTAGTCCTCCCTTCCTCTACAACTGAAGTTGTAGGAACTTCAATTTCATCTTCGCCCATAGGGGCTTCGATTTGCTCTTCTTGAGTATCCGGAGCTCTCACTTCTTCAATGTTAGCTTGGGGCTCCGGCATACCTGCAGTATCTTCAATGTGAATATTTCGTTGAGCTGCATCTTCATCAATCAATCTTACTAATAATATACCTTCATCTTCTTTAGAACCAGAGATTGAGGTTCTTGAGCTCGAAGGCGCAGGATTCGAAGGTGCGAGATTTTTTGGCTTCCGAGCCACCTTCTTCACCGGAGTCCTTGCGGAGCTCGAAGCTCCGGCTTCAGCCATTCTTTTCTTGGGTCCTTTCTCCAGAGGCACCCAGTCCATCAGAGGGGGCGGAGTCAACTCCAACATTCCCCATACTCTGTTAAACCTTTCCCAACTCCCGACCAATTTAATTCGCCATTCTTTTTCAGTCGGAGTTGGGGCACCCAAAATCTTCTCCGAAGCCCTTACAATTTGCTCTGAAGTAATAGGGGCTGAAGAAGCTAAAAAATAATTCAAGTTAGTCTTTCTTCGAAGTAAATATGTACAATGCATGTTGGTTTCGAAGTTACCTGCAGGGCTCGAAGTAAAGTTGATCTTGCGAAGACCGCCTTCCGAGTCATCCTCGAAGACGATAGGCCAGTTGGCCATCAGCGGAGGAATTTGCAGTCCGAGGAATTCTTCGGCTAAATCCCGCATGCTTAACCTTCGGCTAATTTTCTGAAGCAGGTTAAGACGAGCTTCGAGCTGGCCTTCATCGGGTTGCACTAAGGCTTCTTTCCGGAATTGAATTTCTTTGAGGGGCCCAGCCAGAGGACTGCTCGCTCCAACTTCGGCATAGAACCACCTCAGGACCCAATCAGTGTACCATCTAGCATTGATGGCCTTGGCAGGAAACTGAAGGGCATATTCGTCCCGAAGCCTAAAGTTGATAGAGCCGAAGGATACTACCACTTTTTCACCTCCGGAGCCTACGAAGGTCTTCGGTTGGCAAGTTGCTCTATGAAGTGCAGCGAAGATTTCTGCCCTCCCCTCACAACCTTCGGCTCTCAGCGCCCATTCGAAGATAGCTAGCCTAGCTACTGCATTCGGAGATAATTGGGGGAGCGTTACATGAAACAGATCCAATACCTCCACCAGGAAGTCCACAGCAGGAAGGCCCAAGCCAGCTTCGAAGAAAGCTTCGAATACTACTACTTCTCCGGGTCTTGGTGATGGAATCAATTCTTTGCCTGGCTTCCGAATCATAACTCCATTACTAATTTTTCCCCCCGCTGTGATTGCCAAAGACTCTCTCTTGCAGATAGAAGGTCCCAACTCAAAAGATTGATCCAAATACTTGGTCGATGGCGGGCACAGACCTTGGTCATCGGCGATTTGGGGATTTCTCCCCCCTGCCGCCATGGATGTCGCCGCCGGCATCGGAGGTGCCGCTGCCAACGCTGCCGCCGCTGCTGCTGCGGCCGCCTGCTGCTGAGCCAAGGCCGACGGAGGTGCAGATCCCTTAGTCTTCACCATCGCGATCGCCGGATTGCTCTGAGGAAATGGAGGCTAGGGCTCAAGAACTCAAAGGGCTAAAAAGTTTTTGGTTGCTAGAATGCGGTGAAAAGGTAACTGGGTAACTTCTAGGCCCTCTATTTATAGCCTAGACTTCACTTTCTTACCGTTAATCCATGTCGTTTCGCATTCCTGCCGTTACTTCTTTTACGAAATTAACGCCTGCTACAGTTTCCGTTGGAAACAGAAACTTAACGGCTATTTTCTCTAAGTCTAAAAGACTTTCGAACTTCTTGAGTCAGTTCTAAGATAGTTCGAAAAGTAATTACTTTAAGACTGATTCGAAGTTCATATCTTCGTGCATTTCGGAGATAAAATAAAAACCAATAACCCCTATGTTTGGTTATCTTTTCCTTCCGTATACTGCTCTCCTAACGTTACAGGTCAAACGGAGAAGCGTATTCGAGGGGCTACTGTTGGGGGAAAATATCTCATCTTCGGGGTTATTGCCGAAGCAACATAAAGGCAGTCAGCTGGTTCGAAAGTTCCCCGAAGATCATCTTCGAAGATACCCGGAATCAAGTTCGAAGTACGAAGATAGGCATTGGTTCGGAGTACATCTTCGAACTAAAGCCCTCCAAGATCTTTTCTGCCAGCTAAGATGGAAGACTTATCTTCTTTATCATTAGATTAGTCTTTTACCATTTTAGCCCTATTAAGGGAACCGAATAGTTTCCACTATGACGGTTGTAATAGAGGGGTAAATAGGTCTTTTCCTTAATGTTTGGGCCTATAAATACCCCCCATTTCACCCTGTAATAGGGACCGAATACAAGTTATTCAATACACACTTTCGAACTATTCTAAGTTATTATCCTTTCGGAGGCTTAGAACAGTTTGCTTCACAAACACTTCGTTTGTTAATTTCTTTTCTACAGAAACCTGTTAGCGTAATCTTTTACGCCAACACTCCCATTCACCCCCCCTCTGGTCGCCGTTTTCGGTCCAACAAAATGCTTTTCTGATTTAAAATAATTCCAGTAATTCATTTATTTATTTAAGAGTTGAATCACTGTTGATAAAAATTTGTAAAAATTCCTAAAATTATATCTTGGTCTCTAGATTCCATCATAAATTTTCCAAGTTGAAATTTTGAATATTTCTCCCTGTTTGGCTTTAATAGGGCTCTTTTAGGATTTTCTTCAATAAATAATTCCAGAAATTCTTTGAATAATATATTTCCTTTATTTTATTTATTTTTTAAATCTTGGGATGTTACAGGAAATCTGTTCTTTTAAAATCCTTAGACTCTTCTACGGATGCTATCAAGTCGAATCCTGGTAAAGTAGGCTTTGGCCACCTTCAACTCTTTTATGGAATCCTTGAACCGATGGTTCAAAGGCCGTTTGCTGGGTTCCGATGAAAGATGCTTACCTCCGCAAGCATCTCCGTTCCTCTGATGTGTCCACCAAGGGTAAGGAATATTTGAAGAGTAAGCATAATTCAAAACTCCATCTTTATTTATTTTAGAAAGGTACTTTACAATTGATTACAAGGAACCCCTAAGCGTAATAACGTTTAAGGTGCTCCACATGCCATGCATGCTTTAATTCTTCCCCTTCTAAATTAGCTAATTTAAAAAATCCAGGGTGCCCTAAGCGTAGGATAATATATGGTCCTTCCCATTTGTTTCCTAGCTTCCCCGGAGCAATTACACTTCGCAGCACCAAATGACCTGGTCTAAGTTCATTCACTTTTATCTTCGGTTCTGTTGATAGCAAAAAATGGCATTAATGGATAGATTGTCAAAATATCAATTTTGGTGATTTGGGCCAAAAAATACATGTCTAGGGTCAGGCCGAAGCCCTACAGGGCCGAAGGTCCATTGGGCCATGGGCTCCGAAAGCCTCTAGCCAGCCCACGGCCTTCGGCGAGGAAGCCTTCGGAGGCCCATGCCACTGAAGCTTCGGCCCAAGGAGCAGGCTTCGACGGGCCTGACCGAAGCCCACTTCGGCAGAGATTGAGTTGTATACAATTCCGACTAGGTTTTTATCTCCATCCAGCTGAATTAATAGCAGATTAGATCAGAGATTAAGCCCCTATAAATAAAGAGGTGAGGCCAGCGTAGAGGCCCCTCAACACAAATCAAACCAAAGCCCTAGCTTTGATCACATTTACTTTACCTTTATTTTTACTATACCTCTTCGTGGGTTTGCCTAGAAGCCCTCTGCCGACCACTTCAGAACAGTGGTAACCCTTGTTACTTCGCTTGTGAAGTATCCGTTAATCTATGTAATAGATTTTGTTGGGGGAAATTACTCCATTTCCATGACTTAAAGAGTAACCCTTCGTTGGCTGAGTGAGGATCCCGAAGGTGGCGGACTGCTGTTCGGAGCATACGTCGCCACGACCGGAGGGTGCCACGGTGCGAAGTCCTAGAGAACCCTCCGAAGGGAAGATGGAGGCCTCGAAGCAGAAGGACATGATTGATTGGATGTTCAGCTTATCCATCTACCTTGCAGTACTTTACCGTGTATAACCTTGTTTATAATACCGAATAGTTTCTACTATGTCGGTTGTAATTTAGGGGTAAATAGGTCTTTTCCTTAGGCTTTTTTCCCTATAAATACCCCCCATTGTACCTTGTAAAGGGGGATCCAGAACAAGTTGTTCATCCACACTCATTCGGACCACTTGAGCTATTATCCATTACGAAGGCTCAAGCTAGTCCTAAAGCACAAACTTCTTGTTTGTTCGTTCTTGATTACCGAGAACCTGTTGGCATAACATTTTGTGCCAACAGTTGGCGCCGTCCGTGGGGACCCAAGTTCTAAAAGCTTGTTCTCTACTGCTGACTGCACTCCGAAGAGCACTTACGGAGGGAGCCTCGGAGTCCGAAGACTCCGCGCACCCTTCAGTTAAGGGCTTCTTAGTGCAGCTCGAGGGCCTTCTCTCGACCCCTCGAGTCGTTCGAAGTCCTCCATCTCCAAGACATCTTAACGGATAGCTATGCCTCCGAAGCGTGGCCAGGCTTCGGGTCCTCTTCGAAGGTCCCCTCGGACCAATGGAGCCGGACCCTCAGCTAATCCGACGATTCCTGCAGAGACCACTGGGCGTCGAGCGCCCCGGGGCCCTCTGCCTCCTCCTACGTTGCTTCAGACCGACTATGCAGCTAGCCCAACACAAATAAGTGCGCTGCAAAGGATGGCTCCGCCAGAGAATTTGAAACAAGTACAGAAGCTAGTAGGAAGGCTCGTAGCACTCAGCAGGTTCCTGTCCAGGTCGGCAGAGCGGAGCCTCCCAATTTTCAAGGCACTGAAGGGATCCGAAAGCTTCAGCTGGACGCCGGAGTGCCAGAAGAGCTTCGAGGATATAAAAGCATACCTCGGCACATTATCAACCTTAACTGTTCCCCTTCCAGGGGAAACAATGCTTTTATATCTTGCAGCAACGGGTTCAGCAGTAAGCGCAGTGCTGGTCCGAGAGGTCGAGCTTAAAGGGAAGCTGGTGCAAAACCCAATTTATTTTGTGTCGGAGGAATTATCCGGAGCCAAGGTCAGATACTCCGAGCTCAAGAAGTTTGCTTATGCCCTAGTAATGGCCTCACGAAAGCTAAGGCATTATTTCTTGGCGCATAACCTCATCGTCCCTACGTCATATCCTCTTGGGGATATGCTCCGAAACAAAGATTCCACAGGCAGGGTTGGAAAATGGGCAGTCGAGCTGGCACCCTTCGAAATCTCCTTCACGGCGAGGAGAGTTGTTAAATCTCAAATTATAGCAGATTTCGTAGCAGAGTGGACTCCATCTGCAATCTGGACCCCGGAAGAACCCTCCGAAGGTTTTTGGACAATATTCTCTGACGGAGCTTATCAAGCATCAGGTGCCGGAGCAGGGGCCGTCATCTTGTCACCATCAGGGCAAAAGGCTATGTATTCCGCAAGGCTCAACTTCAGAACCACTAATAACATTGCCGAGTATGAAGGAATCTTGCTAGGCCTCCGAAAGGCTAAAGCGCTCGGAGCTACAAGAATAGTGATCAAGACAGATTCCCAAGTCGTCGCGGGGCATATTGACAAAATCTTTCAAGCAAAAAACCCACATCTCGCGCAATAGCTTCAAGAAATCCGCAAGGCCGAAGCAGCATTCAAAGGGTTTACAGTACGAAGCATCCCTCGGGCAGAGAATCAACTTGCAGATATTCTTGCAAAGGCTGCAGCAGGAGCGGTGGACCTCCCAAAAGGTGCTTTCTACGAAGAGCTAGAGCAGCCAGCGGCTGGCCAAATACCCTCATCAGAAGTAATGTGCATTCCAACTACAGATTGGCGAGCTCCGATAATAAGCATGTTGCAAAGTAGCATGGACCCTCCGGAAGGTCCAGAAGCTCGAAGGTTGCAAGCAAGAGCTCGAAATTACAAGCTTATTAATGAAGTGCTTGTTGGCGTAAAAGATTACGCTAACAGGTTTCTGTAGAAAAGAAACTAACAAACGAAGTGTTTGCGAAGAGAACTGTTCTAAGCCTCCGAAAGGATAACAACTTAGAATAGTTTGAATGTGTGTATTGAATAACTTGTATTCGGTCCCTATTACAGGGTGAAATGGGGGGTATTTATAGGCCCAAATATTAAGGAAAAGACCTATTTACCCCTCTATTACAACCGACATAGTGGAAACTATTCGGTACCCTTGATAGGGCTAAAATGGTAAAAGACTAATCTAATAATATAAAAGATAAATCTTCCATCTTAGCTGGCAATAAAGATCTCAAAGAGCCTTAGTTCGAAGATGTACTCCGAACCAATGCCTATCTTCGTACTTCGAGCTTGACTCAGGGTATCTTCGAAGATGGACGTCGGGAAACCTTCGAATCCACTATCTGCTTTTACGCTGTCGTGGCAATAACCTCGAAGATGAGATATTTCCCCCCAACAGTAGCCCCTCGAATACGCTTCTCCGTTTAACCTGTAATGTTAGGAGAGCAGTATACGGAAGGAAAAAATAACCAGACATAGGGGTTATTAGATTTTAATTCATCTCCGAAATGTATGAAGATATAAACTTCGAATCAGTCTCAAGATAATTATTTTCGAACTATCTTAGAACCGACTCAGGAAGTGTGAAAGTCTTTTAGACTTAGAGGAAATAGCCGTTAGCCTTCTGTTCCTAACGGAAACTGCAGGAAGCGTTAATTTCGGAGAAAAGTAACGGGCAGGAATGCGAAACGGCATGGACTAACGGTAAAAATGTAAAGTCTAGGCTATAAATAGATGGCCTAGAACTTACCCGGTTACCTTTTCACTGCTTTCTCGCAATCAAACACCCTTTGAGCCCCTTGAGTTCTTTGAGCCCTAGCCTCCATTTTCCCCAAAGCAACCTAGTGATTGCAATGGTGAAGACCAAAGGTTCTGGAGCCCCTTCGGCCTTGGCTCGTCAGCAGGCGGCTGCAGCGGCAGCGGCCGTGACATTGGCGGCGGTGCCTCCAGCATCGGCAACGGCATCCATGGCGGCAAGAGGGAGAAATCCCCAAAATGTCGACGATCAGAGTCTTTGTCCGCCATCAACGAAGTATCTAGACCAGTCTTTTCAACTGGGATCTTCTACCTGCAAGAGGGAATCACTGGCAATTGCAGTGGAAGGGAAGATTAGCACTGGAGTTATGATTCGGAAGCCTGGGAAAGAACTCATCCCGTCACCAAGGCCCGGAGAAGTGGTTGTCTTCGAAGCCTTCTTCGAAACCAGCTTGGGCCTCCCAGCAGTTGATTTCTTGGCGGAGGTGCTCGACTTGTTTCATGTCACCCTCCCTCAATTATCTCCGAATGCGGTAGCTAGATTGGCTATCTTCGAATGGGCATTGAGAGCCGAAGGCTGTGAGGGGAGGGCAGAGATCTTCGCAGCATTACACAGGGCTTCATGCCAGCCTAAAACCTTCGTAGGCCCCGGAGGTGAAAAAGTAGTGGTAGCCTTCGAAAGCATCAATTTTAGGCTTCAGGACGAATATGCCCTGCAATTTCCTGCTAAGGCCATCAATGCAAGATGGTACACTGACTGGGTTATGAGGTGGTTCTATGCCGAAGTTGGGGCGAGCAATCCTCTGGCTGGACCTTTGAAAGAGATCCAATTCCGAAAGGAAGCCTTAGTGCATCCCGGCCAAGGTCAGCTCGAAGCTCGTCTCAACCTGCTTCAAAGGATCAGCCGAAGGTTAAGCATGCGAGACTTAGCCGAAGAATACCTCGGGTTGCAAATTTCTCCATTGATGGCCAACTGGCCTATCATCTTCGAAGAGGATTTGGAAGGCGGTCTCCGAAAAATCACCTTGACTTCGAGCCCTACAGGTAACTTCGAAGACAACATGTATTATGCATATTCATTCGAAGAAAAACTAACTTGATTTATTTTTTAGCTTCTTCAGCCCCTGTTACTTCGGAGCAAATCATAAGGGCTTCAGAGAAGATTTTGGGCGCTCCAACTCCGACAGAAAAAGAATGGAGAATCAAGCTAGTCGGGAGTTGGGAGAGATTTAACAGAGTATGGGGAATGCTGGAAATCACTCTGCCCCCCTTTGATGGATTGGGTGCCTTCGGAGAAAGGGCCCAAGAAGAGGAAAGCCGAAGCTGGGACTTCGAGCTCCGCAAAGACTCCGGTGAAGAAGGTGGCTCGGAAGCTAAAAAATCTTGCACCTTCGAATCCTGCACCTTCGAGCTCAAGGGCTTCAGTTTCCGACTCCCAGGAAGATGAAGGGAGATTGCTTGTGCGTCTAATAGAAGAGAATGAAACTCAAAGGACTGCACAAGCCGAAGTACCTGCGAACGTGCCAGAGTCCCAAGATAATCTTGATCAACCAAGGACTTCGGTAGTTCAGGAAGATGTATCTCAGGACGAAGTTCCTGTGAATGAGAGTGGGGTCGAAGTTAATATAGCTTCGATTCCGGAAGAAACAACGAGGACTGCTCAGGACGATGTTCCTGCAGTCCAAGACTTAACGGCTGATTCAGATGAAGAACTAGCCTTCGATCCACCGAACAGTCCGACGATGACTCCTCTGCAAAATGTCGAAGGTAGACTTCGAATAACTTTTTCATGTTTATTTTGAGTATTTATACAATGTATAATACTTTTCATTATTTTTTATAGAGTCCACTCCTATGGAAGAAGTCCGACAGGAAGAAATAATTCCTGGACCTTCGACGGCTTCGGAGCCAGCCCAAAGAGTTGCTCAAATGGGACCTGGAAGAGGCAAAAGACATATAGAGTCCCTCCCTGCTGCAAGCTCCGGATCAACTCCGTCTGATTCAACAGACGAGAGCCAATCTTCCGGGGAGGGCCAGTCTCCAGTGGCTCCGAAGACCACAGGCCAAAGCTCCGGTCCTTCGCTGAACGAAGATGACCAACAGGCAATAAGCATGCTCCCCTTGCTAGCTCCTTTCTTAGGGCAAACAACTGGTCTTCGGACTTTGCTCGAACCTTTGGATCGAGCTAGCCGTGACATAGGGGAGACCAATTTAGTAGCCATTCTGAGCAAGGTTGACAGGACGGAGCTTAATGCCGCTATTGAACGTGCAGCCTATCAGGTACGGAGCATTTGCGAAATAACATAGAATTCATTCACGAATAAATATTTACCTTAGTTTTTATTTTTGCAGCAAACTGTCTTGGCCCGAGCTACGAATATATGCAATGACGAAGAGATCGCTCGTCTTCGGGAGGAAAATAGTGTCCTTCAAAGGAATTTTAACATCTCTGAAAGTCGAGTGGTTCAAATGGATAATATTGTGTCAACAGAGCGAAGGGCCAGGCAAAGTTTGGAGGCTGCGAAAAAAGAGCTCGAAGCAGAAAGAATTGTGCTTCGGGCAGATATTGAAAAGCTGCGGGCGGAGCACGCTACTGCGGGGTCCGAGCTCGTCCGACTCCAAGAGGAAGCTAGCCAACTGTTAAGCCAAAAGAATATTTTGACCACTGAAAATGCTAGACTTTCTGGGGTTTTGGGCGAAGTCACTTCGACGAAGGACGCATTGATCGAAGACATGCTGAAGTCTGAAAAGGTGGCTGTGGAAGTTATGAGTTAGTTGTTAGATGTCCTGGAGTACTTCGGTACTACTGGGATACTTCCTTATGACGATAACATCACTCTTCTGTGCCGGTTAAAAAGGATCCAAGGAGTGGCGAAGTAGATGAAGACAGCGGGCATTAGATACGGAGAACTCTCCGGACAAGTGTCTGCTGTTGGCCTACTTCGCTACTACGAAGATCTGGGCCGATCGATAACTCCGGACGCAGGAGGGGGCCCAATCACCTTCGACGACGAGCGACTTCTGAAACCTTCCGAAGGTGTGGCTGCTGCCTGGCGAGCCTTCCAAACTTCATGGAGAGCCGAAGGTCGTTCCGCGATCAAGGCTTGGATTGACGAAGGCCAACGCCAGAAGCAAGTTCGGACCCAAGCTTCGAGCAGTCAGCCTCCTCCGAACCCGCAGGTTTAGAAATACCTTAGGGTTTTTGGCCATGTAAAGCTTTATGCTTATAAACATTTATCAATGAAAATTTGTTTGTCATATTTTTAGGCTTCGCCTCTTACGGAAGATATCGAAGTGTTAAACCTTAACGACGAAGTTCTCTCATTATGGACCACCTTCGATCTTCTTAAAGCTTATAAACGTCCTCGATTTCTAATTCCTCGAGATGACTCCGGTGTAATTTCGCCTGAAGTAATCAAAGATATACTGTCTTATATTAAAGAGGAAGAAAAAGAGGTTAGCGTAAACACTTCGTCTTCTGAAGACGTTATATGGTCTGAAGACGAAGATGAAGCTCAAAATAAAAAACCTGAAGAACTTGGAAGTTGGGAAAGGAGCCCCGAACGGCTTCGAACTTGGGCCGAGCTTCAACAAGAACAGAAGGATTTTAGAGCTTCGAAGGGGAGCAAGAGAGTAAAACGCAAAGTTATTAGAACTCCCGGCGCTGGAACTAGTCGTTCCACCCCTAGCTCTAGAGACCGAAGAGGTCTTCGATTCCTACTTGGTATAGATACCGATTTTTCATGATGTAATCTGTAAACACATTCGTTTGAATAATGAATACCGATTTAAAATTGTCTCCATATTTACTAGCCCCTCTTTGGGTATAAGCAACTTCGAACTGTATTCAAAGATGGTTATGCGCAAAGAAAAAACTTCGGAGTACAATTTTTTGGGGGTTCGGAGCCCCTCTGCAATTTAAAGATCTTTTAAAATCTTATAAAATGTCTTCGACTATTTGTAGTCGGAAGAATGGCAACTTAGTACCTTTGTTTTTTGAAAGAAATCATTTGAGATAACTTTCAAGATACCTTAGTATCTTAGATAATTTGTCACTTTGGACTGTGTTAACAGACATTCGAAGCTCATGGCTCAAACTCTGTTTTTCTTTAGCCACCTTCGGCTCTTTTTTGCGATCTGTGTCGAACCAATGGTTCGGAGTTTGCAATGGTCTCTTTGGACTCTTTTTACGGATGTCTACCAGCCAATGGCTTGGACTCCGTATATTTTGGCCACCTTCGGCTCTTTTTGCGGAAGTCTACCAGCCAATGGCTTGGACTTCGCAGGATTTGGCCACCTTCGGCTCTTTTTACGGAAGTCTACCAGCCAATGGCTTGGACTCCACATGTTTTGGCCACCTTCGGCTCTTTTTACGGAAGTCTACCAGCCAATGGCTTGGACTCCGTAGGATGTTGTTTTGGGCTCTTTTACGGATGCCTACAAGCCGGTGGCTTGGACTCCGGATTATGTCAGCCCCCACGTCGGAAGCTTCGAATCAATGGTTCGATGTCCGAAAATACAACCCAGCTTCATGACACTTCCCTCTCGGTCGACCCCGCGGTTCCAGTGCGTCCACTCGGAAGCTGGAAGTCTATGAGGGGAAGGCACTATCAGGATCATATGCTTTATTAATTTAGAAGATGATTACAAGCGAATTACAAGGAGCCCTTATGCGAAGTATCGCTTTAGGTGCTCCGCATGCCACGTATGTGCTAACTCTTCACCTTCTAAATTAGCTAACTTAAAAGAGCCAGGGCGTCCTGAACGAACAATTAGGTATGGTCCTTCCCATTTATTTCCTAACTTCCCTGGCGCTATAATGCTTCGCAGAACAAGATGACCCGGTCTTAGTTCATTGAGCTTAACCTTCGGGTCAAACCAAGCCTTCGTCTGCTGATGATACTTTGATAAATTTGCCACAGCTCGAAGTCTTGTTTCTTCTGATAAATCTAGCGAAGCTTGTCTTTCTTCTTCAATCTCTGGTTCGGTGCTGCGAAATGATCCTCCTTTGAGCTCTGTTGGAGTCATAGCTTCATCTCCGAATAGTAGTCTGAATGGAGTAAAACCTGTGGACCTTGTTTGCGTAGTCCGAATGGACCACAAAATCTTCGGAAGCTCTTCGGTTCGCATGCCTCTTCCGAAGATGACGTTGTATGCATACGGGGCATCTACAACATCGAAGATTACTTCCTCAGTTCGGGCCAACAAACCTTCTCCGAAGGTAACTTCCAGGCCTATTTGGCCAAGTGCATCAAGCGGAGGTCCTGCGAAGCCTTGCAAAGGATGAGCCGCTGGAAGGAGATGCTTCTTGGAGATGCATAATTGATCGAAGGCTTGAACAAAAATGATATCTGCCAAACTACCTCCGTCAATCAACACTCTTCGAACTTCAGTGCCCGCAATATCAGCAGTGATAACAAGTGGATCTGCATGCGGGAACTTAATGCCAACTGCATCCTCCGCAGAAAAGGATATCGGCACATGAGACCACTCCGGCATTGCGGCTGCAGATGACGAAGTTCCAATATGGCCTACTTCTCTGACAAAGTCTCTTCGCTGTCTCTTCGACATGCTTCTGAGGGTACCTCCTCCGGAAATGGGGAGGACTACTCTTTTCCCTCGATCTTGCCCTTCCTCTTGCTTCGGAGGTGGCATAACATTGGCCACTGGAGGGTGTCTTGCAGCATCAAAGTTTTCTATCCGCGCGCACAGCCTGGACCAGCTCGGGGCGCGTTGCAGCTGGAACTCGGTCGGTAGTACCTCGACCCGAAGTTCTTTCTAGGTACTCTCCCCTTAGGGTAAGTATAGCCTTGCAAGTATCAGTTGCATGGCTTCGATTTTCTCCATGGATGCAGCAGAAAAGGGTCTGGCCCTTGCCAGCCGTTTTCCCTGGCGGCCTCCAGCCGCTGGCCTTGTTCCCCGAAGACTGTGGAGCTCTCTGTGTAAACTTCTGTGGGGGTGCAATATTCATGACTTCAGAACGAGGGTGCTTTTGCCCTCTTCTCCGATCATGTTGAACTTCGAAGACTGGTTCTTGTGGCTGTGCCGAAGTTTTCACTTCTACTTTAACTTCTTGCAATATGGACGAAGTAGCGGCAGTTCTTCGAAGCCAACCCTCTTCTGACCTCGCATACTCCTAGAAGTATGACATCAACTGAGAGACCGAGGAGATGCTTTTCCGATGAAGCTTGTCCAGGAGGCCTTGATGAGTGACGCCTTCCCGAGCTGCATCAACTACCGAAGATGCAGACAACCCCCGAATTTGCGACTTCGTATGAGCGAAGCGCTTAAAATATTGCCTCAATGTCTCTCCGGGGAGCTGTTTCACCTGGAAAAGGCTTCCTGTTGACATGGGAGGCACGAAGGTGCCTTGAAAATTGCTTATAAACTTCTTCTACAGCTGCGACCATGAATTAATTGATCCTGGCTTCAAGGACCAGAACCACCTTAATGCCACTCCTTGAAGAGCTAAGGGGAAGCACTTCGCCATGGTGTCTCGAACTCCTCCGCTAGCTTCAATTGCTAGGGCATAAGAACGAACGAACTCTCCGGGATCTTCATCTCCGGCATACTTACAGAGCTTCGAAGTTTTGAACTTTGGATCAAAGCGAACTTTCTGCAGCTCAGGATGCAGCGGAGATTCATTATCGAAGGAGGCGTTCTCCGGGGCTTCGGGATAATCGAGATCGTCGTCTTCGGGCACTTCTGGGATAGTTGGGATGGCTTGAGAGCGAAGCCTGTTCGCAACTTCCTGTCGCCACCTTGCTACCTCAGCTTGAAGGTTGGCCATTTGAGTGGCCATATCTCCAAGGTTGTCTTCATCTCCTCCGGAAGGATCTTCCGGGTCTTGAGAACTAGTGGGATCAGTTCGAATTGGGATGGAAGGTGGAGGAGGGACTCCGGGTGGTCGAAGTATGGAAGGGGTTGGCGGAGAAGCTTCGTATGCTCGAGGGATAGAAGCCCCTTCCGGAGTTTGCGGAGGGAATGTCGAAGGCCCTCCGACTTCAACCGTGTCAAATGGTATCTCTCCGGAGATCCGAGAAGACCTCCGAACGGGATTGCGGGGTGCGCTCCGCTTAGGAGGCATGATGTAAGAGGTTGGTAGAGAACGAAGTTTTTTGGACTAGGTTCCCCACGGACGGCGCCAACTGTTGGCGTAAAAGATTACGCTAACAGGTTTCTGTAGAAAAGAAACTAACAAACGAAGTGTTTGCGAAGAGAACTGTTCTAAGCCTCCGAAAGGATAACAACTTAGAATAGTTTGAATGTGTGTATTGAATAACTTGTATTCGGTCCCTATTACAGGGTGAAATGGGGGGTATTTATAGGCCCAAATATTAAGGAAAAGACCTATTTACCCCTATATTACAACCGACATAGTGGAAACTATTCGGTACCCTTGATAGGGCTAAAATGGTAAAATACTAATCTAATAATATAAAAGATAAATCTTCCATCTTAGCTGGCAATAAAGATCTCAAAGAGCCTTAGTTCGAAGATGTACTCCGAACCAATGCCTATCTTCGTACTTCGAGCTTGACTCAGGGTATCTTCGAAGATGGACGTCGGGAAACCTTCGAATCCACTATCTGCTTTTACGCTGTCGTGGCAATAACCCCGAAGATG
This sequence comes from Zizania palustris, assembly GCA_019279435.1. NCBI lineage: Eukaryota > Viridiplantae > Streptophyta > Magnoliopsida > Poales > Poaceae > Zizania > Zizania palustris. The sequence continues at coordinate 4,943,250 of JAAALK010000286.1, read as the reverse complement.
AGATATTTTCCCCCAACAGTGCTATACAAGGCCGGAGTGTGCTCACCACTACTTCGATGCATCTCACAGCCCGAAGGTCAAGACATACTTTGGGGCATCCACGAAGGACTGTGCGGAGGTCATTTAGCCCCTCGAGCGCTAGCAGGCAAGACACTTCGACAAGGGTTTTATTGGCCAACAATTGTAAGATACGCAGAAGAACTAGTTCGAACATGCCAAGGCTGCCAGTGGATGGGCAGACGGAGCCATCGCCCGCCAGCTCAGCTTCAAGTTATTGCCCCAGTATGGCCAATGGCTAGATGGGGCATGGACCTCATAGGCCCTTTCCCAGTAGCAAAAGGCGGTTTGAAATTTGCGGTAGTAGCAATCGAATATTTCTCAAAATGGGTGGAAGCGGAGCCGCTGACAGCTATCACCTCGAGGAACGTGCAAAAATTCTTTTGGCAGAATATTATATGCAGGTTCGGAGTTCCCAGAGAGTTGACGGTGGATAATGGAACCCAGTTCGAAGCTGATAACTTTCAAACATTTTGTGAAGAACTAGGCATTAAGCTATGCTTCGCAGCAGTGCGACATCCGCAGTCCAACGGAGCCGTCGAGCGAGCCAACGGGAACATCCTCTCCGGGTTAAATCGCCGAATTGTAGGATTGGCCAAGGGGCTGTGGGTCGAAGAACTACCTAAAATCTTATGGTCCATCCGAACCACTCAAACTAGATCAACAGGTTTCACACCATTCAGATTGCTCTTCGGAGATGAAGCCATGACTCCTACGGAGCTCAGAGGGGAGTCGCTTCGCGTAATTCAACCTGGGGACGAAGATGATCGGAGTACTTCACTAGATCTGTCAGAAGAAACAAGGCTTCGAGCTGTCGCCAACCTAACTAAGTACCAGGAACACACCAAAACGTGGTATGACCCGAAAGTTAGATTAAGTGAGTTAAAGCCGGGTCATCTAGTATTGCGAAGTGTAATAGCTCCGGGGAAGCTAGGAAACAAATGGGAAGGACCATATGTTATCTTACGCTCCGGACGCCCCGGATCGTTTAAATTAGCTAATTTAGAAGGGGAAGAGTTGAAACATGCATGGCATGCGGAGCACCTTAAGCGATATTACGCTTAAGACCTCCTTGTAATCACTTGTAGCACTTTCCTTTCTATAAATAAAGATAAGGGTTGAAACCTGTTTTGCTCTTCGAATATCCCTTACTCTTGATGGACGCATTGGGAGGACGGTGATGCTGGTAGAGCCAAGCATTTTTCTCAAGACCCAAGGGGCTGCCTCCGAACCATTGGTTCAGTGGCTCCGCCAACCTACGGATTCCAGGCTCCGGCTTGTTAGGATCCGTAGAAGAGTCTAATGACTTTAAAGAAAATAGATTTTCAGCCTCCGGGTGCGAAGTATCTGTAAAAGAGCCGAAGGTGGCCAACCTACGGATTCCAGGCTCCGGCTTGTTAGGATCCGTAGAAGAGTCTAAGGTCTTTAAAGAAAACAAATTTTCAGCCTCCGGGTGCGAAGTATCTGTAAAAGAGCCGAAGGTGGCCAACCTACGGATTCCAGGCTCCGGCTTGTTAGGATCCGTAGAAGAGTCTAAGGACTTTAAAGAAAACAAATTTTTAGCCTCCGGGTGCGAAGTATCTGTAAAAGAGCCGAAGGTGGCCAACCTACGGATTCCAGGCTCCGGCTTGTTAGGATCCGTAGAAGAGTCTAAGGACTTTAAAGAAAACAGATTTTCAGCCTCCGGGTGCGAAGTATCTGTAAAAGAGCCGAAGGTGGCCAACCTACGGATTCCAGGCTACGGCTTGTTAGGATCCGTACAAGAGTCAGCAAGCAAATTTTTAGTCTTCGAAAGCAAATGATAAGTACAAAGTTCGAAGCATGCAGGTGTTCGGACAGTCATTGTGCCTAGCGAACCCTTTTCTATGGTAAAGGCTCCGCCACCCACAAGGGGGGTCGGAAGGTACGAGTCACACAGCATACTTTCGAAGCATTTCACATTAAATCATTATAATTATACACATCAAGAGAAATTTTTGTCTAAGCCTAAATAAAATCGGAGACCCTTTCGGGCCCTAGAGCTACCCCTGCGGCTACTTTGCCCTTCGGAACTTGAAGCCGCCGAAGTCGTCCTTTTAGTCCAGGTACTTCTCTTTTTCTTCGAGGCTCGCAGTTTCCTCTGCTCCTCTTGAAGATCAGCCCATGTTAGGAGCCTTTCGGAGTCAGCCTCCACAGGGTCTTCAGCTCGGTACTCCGAGTCGGACCAGTCAATAGGTTCGAAAGACGAGGACCCCTCCGTCTTCTCTTCCTCTTTAATATAAGCTAAGACGTCCCTTCGATCTTCAAGAGTGATCTCCCCCTCGTCTCCACGAGGAACAGAAAAGCGGGAGCGGCGGTAAGGCCTCAAACCCTCGAGGTTTGCCCACTCCTTTCGGAGCTCGTCGGTAATTTCCAGAAGTTCGAAGTCAGGGCTCGAAGGGCATGACAAAACCTAAAAAATAGCAGAACACCCAAGACAAGTTCCCGTTTATAACTTTTTCATTAATAAAAACAGGGTTTACAGGGCTTCATATACATAACAGTCCTAAGCGGCTAGACCTGCGGGTCGGTCGGCGGAGCAGGAACCGAAGGGGCTGGCGCAGCAGGAAGTGGTGGCCTTGTCTGCGCTTGCTTCTGCCGACGGGCCTCGTCAATCCAAGCCTTAGCTGCGGCCTTATGATCCGTCTTCCAGGTCGACCGGAAGGCCTCCCAGGCTGAAGCCACCTCCGAAGATGGCCGCAGCAAGTCGTCGTCCGCAAAGCCTCCAGGAGACGAGCCTTCGACTGAGCCAAGGGGGATCCGAAGGGATTCAAGATGACGAAGAACCCCGATACCATCACATTGTCCGGAGATTTCCCCGTACCGAATACCGGAGTTATTCATCAACGACGAAGCAACCTGGATCCTCGTCAGCTTCCGGTCAAGGGGCTCATGGGTTGCAGCAGAAGCCGAAGGGCACATGGTGCCAAAGTACTCCAGCGTACCCTGGAGGGCTTCCAAAGTACGGTCCGCAGTACTAGAATTCTTCTTCTCCACTGCTTCTAGGCCTGCAGCAGTCGCGCCCACTTCAGCCACTCGGAGCATCAAAGAACTCTTGAGGGCCATCGCCTGGCTAAGAGCTCCCTGAAGTTCTACCAGCTGCGCACTTGAGGTAGCGGCCTCTTGGCGGAGCCTTTCAACCTCCGCTCGAAGGACAACGCGCTCGGCCTCGACCTCCTGGGCAGACGAACGGAGGGCTCCAAGGGCTTCGTCTGACGCCGCCCTAGCCCTCCGTTCCTCCAAGACTTCTTCCTCCAGCCTGAGGGATCTCCCGGTGGAGTCGTTAAGAGCCGTATGGAGGGTAGTGACCTTCCGTTTAAGTCGATTAACTTCGACCTCGTTGGAAGTCGCTGCCGCTCTAGCAAGAACAAATTGCTGCAAAAAGAACTAAGTAAGTACTAAAGTATTTATGACTACTAATGCGAAGTAGCTATGGTGTCTTTTTTATACCTGAAGGGTGGCCCTTTCGAGGGCTGTGTTGAGCCTCGAAGCCCTGGCCTCGCTCAAGATGGAGATCAACTCCGAATTGGCAATGTCTTGGCTTCTCTCAGCCAGGGGCTCCATAAGTCTTCGGAGGCCACTCCGGTGCTCCAGGAACGGAGCCAGCAGAGAAAGCCAAGACAGAGCTTGGGCATCATCCGCTACGGCCTCATCCTCTGAATTTCCAACGGAGGGTGCGGCCTGGCCAGGAAGAAGGCCGAGGCTAGAAATACTCTTACCTCGCCCCGGCACAAAGGAGGGCGAAGCAGGAGTACCCCGACCATCGGCAACCACCTCTTCAACCCGAACCGCAGCGGCGGAGGCAACCTAGGTGGTCGAGGTAGCCACAACAGGAGTGACCTCCGTCGCCAACTCCGTCCCGGCGAGCACGTCGTCTGCCCCGAAAGACACATTCTCCGCCGCCAAATTCGGAGCGTCCAGAGGCGCGGAGGGATTCACTCGGAGGGCAGCCTCCGAAGACGCAGGGGCTTCGGACGCCACCAAAGCATCGACACCCGAAGAGGTACCTATTTCAATAACAAAATCAATAAGCATGTTTTCACAGACAGGAAGCAGGTATTGAGTATAAAAGGGAGGAGCTTCGAGAAAAACCTCCGGGAGCTTCGTGGGGAAGGATTGCTGGATCCTCCAGGGCTTCGTACATCTGGAGGATGTCGGCGAAGTCATCCCCCGAGGTCCTGCCCTCAACATTTTCCATCGGAGCCACGGCCTCCGCAGGGACCACCTCGGGTGCGGGCAAGTTGGGAGTAGGGGAATCCGACTCAACCTGAACGATGACGGGCGCAGCAGGAGCAGTAGGAGCCATGCTTACCACCTCCTCGACGGAGGTGGGAGGAGGGACTTCCCCTGTATCTTTGTCACCCAGGAGGTAGGCTTCAAAAGCCACTGCTGTCTGGCCGTCGGAGTCCTCTACCTCTTCGGAGGCCGAGCTTTGAGCACCCGGCGACGAGACAGACGAGGCGGGCGCCAACTCCGAAGGGTGCTTCGCTACCTTCTTCCTCCGAAGCGGCTGTTTGCCGGCCTTTTTGGAGGGCTCGGCAGCGGCTTTCCTCTTATGGCCAACTGCTCCGGTCAGAGCGAAGTCAGGAAGAGCCGGAGGCTCCATGCCGAGAGCCCTCCACACTCTGTTGGATCGCTCCCAGCTCCCCACCATCTCCAACCTTCTCTGCCTCTCGGCCACCGAAGGGGCTCCGAGAACTCGTTCGGTGGCCCGAACTATGTCCTCCGGAGCCAATACCAGAGGTGCCACTGAAAGAAAAAGGTATGAGAATATAAGTATAATTGATTTCTTCGTTCAAATATGGTGCAGCAAGGAGAAGGTTTACCTAAGTTTCGGAGGTCCCCCTCCGAAGCTTGTGGGAACACAATCGGCCAGGTGGCTCCGAGGGGAGGGATCCGAAGAGCGACGAACTCCTCAGCCAAGTCGCGCATGCTCATACGACGAGCCACTGAGGTAAGAAACCCTAGCCTCGTCGAGACCAGGCTAGGGTTCGGAGAGATATCCGCCTCCTTCCGGTACCAGATCTCCTGGAGAGGACCAGCGAGGGAGGAGTCCTCTCCGACTTCGGCATAAAACCACCGAAGTATCCAGTTGGTGTACCATCTGTCGTTTATAGCTTTGGCAGGAAAGCGGAGGGCGTGCTCCCTCCGCAGCTGGAAGTTGACGCTGCCGAAGGCTATCGTCACCTTGGAGTCCCCTGGCCCGTCTTGTGGCTTCGGTTGGCATATGGCTTCGTGGGTCGAGGCGAAGATTTCGGAGCGTCCTTCGCACCCCTCCGCCCGGAGCGCCCATTCGAAGATGGCCAATCGGGCGATGGCGTTTGGGGACAGTTGAGGCAGGGTGATATGGAACAAGTCCAACACCTCTGCCAAGAAGTCCACGGCCGGCAGCCCTAGGCCTGCTTCGAAGAATGCTTCGAAGACCACCACCTCTCTGCTCCTCGGCCTTGGAGTCGACTCCATCCTGGGGACTCGGGTCCTCAGCCCAGCGCCCAACCTTCCGTCCACCGCTTCTTCAATGGACTCGGTGGTACTCAAGGATTGGCCGATGATGAAGCTTTGAGCAATCTTCGTCTTGGAGGGCGGACAGAGCGCCCGAGGATTCTTGGGCCAAGCACCGCTCGGAGCCCCCGCCATTGCCGCTGCTGCCGAAGCGGCCCACGCATGCCTCTGCGCCAAGGTGTTGGCCGCTGTAGGGGTGGTGTGGCTTGTTCTCGCCATCGCGCTCGAACGTTCAAGAGTTTGGAAGATTGGGGGAAAGGTGAATCGCAGGTGATGAATGCGGTAAAAAATCTCGGTTAATCTCCGTCTTCCCCTTTTATAACCACGCGACCAGTACTACTCTTCGGTTGATTTCACATTGCAGGTTCGGCTTCCTTCACCGACAAGTGGGTCCGGTAATTGGAACGGCGTATAACCGCTGTAAAAATCGACCGTTACCTTTTTTGCAGAAGGTAACGGCTACTTGCACCGTAACGGTCACTTTGACGGCGCCCCATGATGTTCGCTCTCTGGAACCGTCTCCACGACGTGGGTACTCCGTAACCGTCTCCACGACGCTCACACTCTGAAACCGTTCCCTTCCTAGTGAGCGTTCTCACTGTATCAAGAACTCGAAGACGAAGGTTCGAAAGTATTGGGTCCAAAAGCCTGGGCTAAGTCACAGCATCTTCAAATCCTCTTTAAGCCTCAGAAATTAGAAATGTTCTTTTCGTATACTGCCTTCTTTCTAAAACAGGTTAACTACAGAAAGGCGTATTCGAGGGGCTACTATTGGGGGAAATTACTCCATTTCCAAGACTTAAAGAGTAACCCTTCATTGGCTGAGTGAGGATCCCGAAGGTGGCGGACTGCTGTTCGGAGCATACGTCGCCACGACCAGAGGGTGCCACGGTGCGATGTCCTAGAGAACCCTCCGAAGGGAAGATGGAGGCCTCGAAGCAGAAGGACATGATTGATTGGATGTTCAGCTTATCCATCTACCTTGCAGTACTTTACCGTGTATAACCTTGTTTATAATACCGAATAGTTTCTACTATGTCGGTTGTAATTTAGGGGTAAATAGGTCTTTTCCTTAGGCTTTTTTCCCTATAAATACCCCCCATTGTACCTTGTAAAGGGGGATCCAGAACAAGTTGTTCATCCACACTCATTCGGACCACTTGAGCTATTATCCATTACGGAGGCTCAAGCTAGTCCTAAAGCACAAACTTCTTGTTTGTTCGTTCTTGATTACCGAGAACCTGTTGGCATAACATTTTGCACCAACAGATTTCTATCTCCTTGTTACTTCGTCTGTGAAGTATCCGCTAATCTGCGTAACAGATTGCTACCTTCGCTACTAGTGCAATACTTAGCAGAATTCGGTCCTCAAGCCGAATTGGTACTTCGAACTCTCTTTGTTGTAGTTTCCCACGTTTGGAGTTACTTCGTCGGAGGTGTCCGGAGCCGAGAGATCGGTTTCGGAGGTCGTCAGGACACCCTTCGGTGAAACTACAGGCTTCGACGACAGGCTTCGCTAGCACACTTCGTCACAACAGGCTTCGCCACGCTCGTACCTCGCTCTAGACGAAGTCGCTCGTGCGCGACGTTTGGGTCATTATTTTGTACTTTGCTGTATCAGAGACTTCACGCCAAACCCCGCTGTTCGGAGGTGATTGTCACATCCGGATCCGTTCGGAGTTCATCTTTGTCACGCCCCGATTTAATAAATCAGGACCTTTATTGAAATTCCATAGAAAATCAATAAACCAAGACGTTCATCATGCGACCACGTACAAATACGAGCAATCATTCACGGTTCATAGACCGTATTAGTACAAAAGTGAATAAAGATGAAGAGAAACTAATAAATCAAAGGGTCCTAGATGAACGCCTCCTTCCAGTCTCGGCTTGACTGGGTCGCTACTCCAGACCTTCATCCTCCTCGTAGTAGACGGGCTCTGGTGGTGTAAGTCAACGGGGGTGAGTACAAACGGACTCAGCAAGCCACCAGATGCAAATATAATGCAGAGTAATAACAAGGGAGATAATGGCTAATTTTGCGGAAGAGCATAATTTGTAAAGCAATTAAATGTGATCAATTTATTAGTACTGAAATGTAAACATGTGTATGCATCATCATCTTCTAACTCGAGGGGTACAGTCAGCCCCACCTCGCTCAACAGTCTTTACATGCCATGAATAACTCAACCATTCACACAATAGTAAACTAACTGCGAGTAGTTACACAACCCGCCCTTGATTGTGGGCTCAACTTTTCGAAAAGATTGAATACTCTGATCAGAGATGTACCACTGTACCCACAAGGCACACACTCATCACTTACACCAAAGTGTAACGAGATGACCCATACCACGGGAACTCATGCTAAAACCTTCCATATGGTCCTCCTCGACCCGACAGCACCCTCTTATGGGTTTCATATGGTGTCCCGACGCGTCGAGCCTCACCATACCCCCCTTGAGCCACGTCGGTACAAGTCACCCGCAGGTTGCCCCTTGCCCCCTCCACTATGGTGCATCGAGTTGGATTGTTCCATACTTTCAGTTAGGACTTACCCATTAGACTTGTGGTTGGTATGGAAGTGCTTTGCAACAGATCCCGTAGACCAGTTCTTATAGTGCCCCGGGTGCGACCAACCAATGCCCTAGCTTGCACCCGGAACCCACCATACTTATAACATAGCCAACTCCAACAGAGTCCAGAGACGAGAATAATGGGGAAATTCATATAACAGATTCCAACTATCTACGACTCATTCTTTTTATCCTATAGCAGTTGTGCCGGTACATTGGGCACTAGCTAATACTTTTATAGTAGAGTGACAAGGAGTTAAGGCTCAATAAGCATGGCTTGGGTTTGCACACAAGGACGAGGATCTAATAAATATAGTGTAGGGCTTGATATTTGACTAATGCAATATTATCCTATGAGTTATAGCGATACTTTATTAAAACATGGGCTCAATGTTGATCAAAATGGGGGTTGTGACTTGCCTTGATCAGCAAATGGGGAAGGTGGAACCTCGGTATAAAACTCCGGCTCCTCGACGAACTCGTAGTCTTCTTGATACGGAAAAATAAACATAACATTCAATAAACAAATAAAACATCACACAAAATAATAAACATACAAGTTTTAGGGGTCTATTATGTGAAATAAGGTCTTATTATTCCGAAGTTGGGTGAAAAAAAATTAAGGATTAATTTTTAAGATTTTTCCCAATTCATTTTCTGATTTTACTATTTTATCCCTAAGGGGGTTTTTATTTGTTTAATTGATAAGAATATTTTGGGCAACAGTAACATACTGCTTTTATGGCATTAATGTGTAGAGAATAAAATGCTGAATTTAACAAAATTTGAATGGTGAAATTTGGAGTTAAAATGAGCAAGTTATGAATTTTCAAAGTTTAAATCAATTTCTGGAATTTTATTTAAACAGGAAATGGGTTTTAGTCCACGGTGAGCCAGGCCCACGGTGGACGGGCGCACTGTGCACGTGGACCGGATCAACCAGAGCCGTTGGATCTGGATCCAGCGGCCAGGCGCGAGGCGGGAGGGCTTAAGTGAAAACGGACGTCCCAGATTAGATCGCACCGAACCGGTACGCGTGGACGCCCAAGATCGCTCAAGGGATTTAAGTTTCAATCTACGGCTCAGATTAAAAGATACCGATTTGACTGGATCCGAGGGCTCAGATTAGATCCCCTCAGGATCTAATCTGTGCCGCACAGATGCGATCAGACGACTGTGAGCGCGTACGGCACGGCACGAGATAAGGGGGCTTGTACCCCCTTCGTTCTCGACTCCGGCGGGGCTCGGGTGCGGTGGCGACGGTGCCGGCAAGGGGGCTAGGCCCTAGATCTAGGCGAAAACGGAAAGAGGGGGCGATGGCGGTCATGACCGTACCTGCGGCGGCGAAGAAGGATGTTCGAAGATGACCGGCGGCGAGGGTAGACGGCGAGGGGTGTTCGGGTGCTCGACGGCGATGGCAATCTGGTGGGTTCCACGGCCAACCGAGGGGTGGCCGAGATCAGTTGGGCTCCGGTGATCATGATGGTGGCGGTGGCTAGGACGGATGGGGTCCGAGGCGTCGGCGATCGGTGGCCGGAGGTGAAGCAGAGGGAAAACCCGAGAGAGGGGTGGCGGTGTTCTAGATTGCTTCGGCTCAGGTTACGGTGGCGTGGGCAGTGAGCCGCGACCTTAGGGGTATTTATAGGGTCACCGGTGGCGATTAAACGGAAGGAAACCGAGGGTTTCCTTCCCTCTCCGGCGAGGGTTTCCAAATCATGGCCAAGCTTCCTTAAACGTGAAAACGCGTCGGCTATAGACGGAAAGGGGGCGGCGGTGCATGGGGAAGGTGATTCGGGGTCGGATCGGGTGAATCGAGGCGGCTGACGGCGAGAAGGGAAGGCGGGGGTCGCCGGTATGGAAGGGGGATCCCCTTCCATCGGAGAAGAAACATCCGACAGGTGGCCCCCACCTGTCGGCGGGCGAACGGAAAAGGAAGGACCGACAGGCGGGCCCCGTCGGTCAGAGAGAAAAAGACGGGAGCGAGTGGCTGCCATGTGGGGCCGAGGCGGGCACGGGCGGGAGAGAGAGGCGGGAGGCAGCGCTGACACCTGGGTCCCACTCATCAGTGGCTCAAGACTGGACTGGGCCGGGCTTGGGGTGGATTGGAGGTTTGCGGCCCATTAGGATTAATAATTGTTTTCTGATTTAAAATAAATCCAGTAATTCATTTATTTGTTTAAGGGTTGAAGTATTGTTGATAAAAATTGTAAATATTCCTAAAATTATGTATTGGCCTCTAGTTTATTCCATAAATTTTTCAAGTCCAAATTTTGAATATTTATCTCTGTTTGGCTTTAATAGGGCACTTTACGGGTTTTCTTTAATAATAAAATCCAGAAATTCTTTTAACAATATATTTCTTTTATTTTATTTCTTTTAAATCTTGGGGTGTTACAATCTTCGACCGGACCAATCCGAACACCGAAGGCACCCTTCGGCGAGACACTTCGCACCGAACGCCGAAGGTATACTTCGGCGACCCCTTCGCACCAGACTTCGAAGTAGACAGGCTCCGACCGGTTTGCTGATTTTATATTGTTCAATATATCTCTTTTGGCTAATTGGATTATTTTTTGTGATCTAATTGCCTGGCGACTCCACCCCCCTTATCACGACTAAGGGTAGTCGGAACGCGACGTCGGTGCTGCGTCACGCTTAGGCTTGTCCCTAAGTATCCGCACACTTTTGGATCATCGAACTAACCCAAGTGTGGGGCACGTTCTCGTGTCAACACACTTTTTGGCGACTCCGCTGGGGAAGGCTATGCCAACATGACAAGTACATCTACTTTGGCCACCGGTACATCTACGTCGACTACTACGTCTACACCACCGACGGACACCATAGGAGGCGCGGATATCGACAATCGCAACATCTTGACACCTACACTTGAAGATATCCCCGCAGAAGACCGAGCAGAGATCGAGGCAAAGTTAAAGGCACTCCAAGACATGATGCTTGGGGGCTACGTTAAGACACGCGCAGGTTTCATCAAGCGTTACATCATCACCCCCGACCTCGCTCAGATCCAGGTAACACCTGTATCACCTCGTTTATCTTCTTTAGAGATTGAGCAAAAAATAGCCGCATCAGTAGATCAAGCCGTTAGCGCTTTGCTCGCCAACCGTTTAGACTCAGCAGTCAGCTCCCAAGTAGAGGCAACTCTTAGGAGGTTCGGCTTTACTGAGGCCGTACCCCCGGTTCCTATTGCTAGTGCACCTCCGGCAAACCACGTGTACGGCGGAACTAACGACAGCACTAGCACAACCATGTCTCCGGCCTCAACACTTATGGCTGAGACTAATCATTACACTTACGGTCAAACTAGCACCGTGTACCATGCGCCACCACCTGCGCTGGTACCCGCGCTGCCCGCACCACATGCGCAGGCACCCAGACACGAGCACGTCATACAGATAGGGCGCAGGGAAGAGGCCCATGGCTGACACGCCGATATACCACCGCGTGTCGCGCCCCCGCATGAGAGGCGCGCACAAGAAATGTGCCAAGATGACATAGAGGAGCGGGTCCGCGCACTATTTAGGGAGTGTGCCGGCTTCGTGCCCAAGGGACGGGTTAGGGTTTACTGTAAGCCATACCCCGACCATCTTGATACAGTACCCTACCCCCGCGGCTATAGAATCCCTGAATTCACTAAGTTCGAAGGCGAGGGTAACAAAACTACACTAGAGCACATTAGTCAATTTTTGGCACAATGTGGAGAAGTCAGCAAGATAGATGCCCTAAAAGTTAGGCTATTTTCTCTCTCGCTATCCGGCACCGCTTTCACTTGGTTTTCGGCGCTCCTGCCGAAATCCATTCAGACGTGGGATGATTTAGAGCCGAAATTCCATGACTACTTCTACATGGGCGAGACAGAACTTAGGCTTTCACATTTGACATCGGTTAAACATAAATCTAATGAGAACGCCTCTAAGTACATTAAGCGTTTTAGGGATACTAGAAACCGATGTTTTATCCTTAATATTTCGGAAAGGGACTTGGCAGAACTAGCTTTTAATGGGTTGCATTCCGAGATCAAAGAGAGGTTAGATAACCAAAACTTTTTAGAAGTTAGCCAAGTTTTACAGCAGGCTCTAGTCCAGGAAGGCCGAACCAAAGATAAAAAGTTTATTAAGACATTTAACAAGCCTAGGGCTGAAGTCCACATCATGGAATGCTCTGATGAGGAGGAGTCAGAAGAGGAGGATCCAGCCGACATTTACGCGACCGAATGGGTTTGGAACGCTAAAAATAAACCTGTCACCTGCTCCGAGTTACGGCCATCCCCCACAAAGAATCGACCTAGTGAGGTCAAGTACTCGTTTGATATAACTAAGTGTGATAAAATATTTGATTTTCTCTTGAAAAGTCAGCTTCTCAGGTTACCTAAGGGTCAAGTCATTCCACCTGCCGATGAGTTAAAGAAGCATCCGTACTGTAAGTGGCATGATTCACATTCACATAATACTAATGACTGCAATATTTTTTGACGGTAGATCCAATCGTCCATAGAAGAAGGACGATTGAAGATAGACCATAATCCGAAGATGAAGTTAGATAAAGATCCTTTTCCCGTCAACGCCGTCGACCACTACGAGAAGAAGGTGTTGATTTGGCCAGAATAGGCCGAGTCGGCTAAGGGAAAGGACATACAACTGGGTAGGAACCCCGTGGGCTCCGTACGTATCCGGGCCAGGGTACCCTCTACAACCTAACGCTCTTCCTTGTTTTCCTTAGGAGTATGATGGATGGCAGGGACAAACAGACGCAGCGGAGGAGGGCATCATCCACAGACTGTCCGTGGTGCCTCCGAATCAGACCATGCAGAGCGAAGCCAAAGGGTGTGGGCACACGGAGGCCAAAGTCAGGGAGTACGAAACCATCACCATTAGAGTTAGGTCTCAGGAAGTCCCAATCCCGAAGACTTTGTCACCGAGGCCCGACGGAGGTAAGTCCCATGCTTCGGCTGGGCTCTGCGTCGAAGCCTGGTTCGATCGGCCGAACAAGGCCTGTCCGTCCGTCAGGGTTCGCAGCGAAGACCCCTCCGAACAAGGCCTGTCTGTCCGTCAGGGTTCGATCTGGAGGACGGTTTGTACCAGTGTCTGTAAAGCCGGCTAGAGTAGCACGACTGTTTTTGTATTAATAGTCATGACTAGCAAGAGTAATCTAGATTGGCTAAAGTCTCGTGTGGAGCAATATTGGTCTAGTAAAGACGGTATTGCCGAAGCCATCGGGGACTTTAGCGAAGTAGAGAAATTAGGACAAGGTTTTGCGTCGGCCGACCCTTTAGAGGAAGTTGACATAGGAAATGGTAGCGTTCCAAGGCCGACTTTTGTAAACCAACATTTACAGCCCAATGAAAAGGCTGAAGTAATAAAGTTACTTCGGTCGTATGTCGATTGTTTTGCATGGAAGTATAGCGAGATGCTAGGACTAAGCCGTGAGCTCGTGGAGGATCGGCTGCATATCAAGTCTGGATTTAGGCCTTATAAGCAGCCTCCCCGCCGCTTTAATTCGACCATCTATGACCGAGTTAAAGAAGAAGTGGAGCGACTACTCAAGGCTGAATTTATTAGACGATGCAGGTACGCGGAATGGGTTGCTAACGTTGTGCTTGTAGAGAAGAAAGGGAGCGGCAAGATACAGGTGTGTATTGATTTCAGGGATTTGAACAGAGCCACTCCAAAGGATGAGTATCCCATGCCGATAGCCGACATGTTGATCAACGATGCTTCAGGACACAAGGTACTGAGTTTTCTTGATGGCAATGCTGGTTATAATCAAATTTTTATGGCCGAAGAGGACGTCTACAAGACTGCCTTTCGATGCCCTGGTTTTGTCAGTTTGTTTGAGAGGGTCATCATGACTTATAGGTTGAAAAATGCTGGCGCCACGTACTAGCACGCTATGAACTTGATCTTTCATGACTTGTTAGGAGTTATGTTAGAAGTTTACATCGATGATGTCATAATCAAATCAGATGCTATGGGAAGCCATTTAGCTGATTTGAAGATTGCTTTTGATAGAATGCAACAGTATGGGTTGAAAATGAACCCACTAAAGTGTGCTTTTGGTGTGTCGACGGGTAAGTTCTTAGGTTTCATGATTCACGAGAGAGGCATAGAAATTGATCCTAAGAGACTTGAGAAGATTAGAAACATTGCAGCGCCGACATGCAAAAGGGATGTACAAAAATTGCTAGGCAAAATGAACTATTTACGTCACTTTATATCCAACTTGTCCGACAAGATTGATGCCTTTTTCCCCATACTCTGGCTAAAAAACGAAGCCGAGTTCGCTTGGGGGGCAAGACAACAAAGTGCTTTTGAGAAGATCAAGGAGTGCTTGTCATCACCGCCTGTGGTGAGAGCGCCTCAAGCTGAGATTCCATTTCGGCTATACATCGTTGCTGAAGATAGCGTGATTGGGGCCGTGCTAACCAAGGAGGTAGAAGGAAGAGAGTACATCATCACATTCTTAAGCCGCCGCCTGCTGGACACCAAAACCAGGTACGCATTTGTGGAATGATTGTGTTTATCACTTTACTACGCGTGCACCAAATTACGCCATTATCTTCTGCCCACTACATGTGTTGTAGTTTGCCAAACCGATGTTATAAAGCACATGTTACAGAAGCCGATTCTAAGTGGAAGAATCGGAAAATGGGATTACGCGTTGATTGAGTACGATTTGGCCTACGAGCCCCTCAGAGCGATGAAAGCCAAATCGTAGCCAACTTTATAGTTGATCATCACATAGATGTCAGCTGGAGTGACAATATTGCTCTAGTTGAGGTAGTGCCATGGAAGCTATATTTTGATGGTTCGGCTTGCAAGAGTGGCTAAGGTATTGGAGTGGTTCTCATATCACCTAATGGAATGCACTTTGAAACTTCGGCCCGTCTAGAATTTTCTTATACTAATAACCAAGCCGAATACGAAGCTTTATTGCTAGGTCTTGAATTACTAGAGTCTGTAGGTGCTAGAAATGTTCATGCATACGGTGATTCTTTGTTAGTAGTGCAACAAGTAGCTAAAAGTGCTCAATGCTTTAACGGCTTGCTAAATAGTTACTTGGATAAATGTCTAGACATAGTTGCTACTTTCGATGACTTCAAAATCTCTCATGTGTCAAGAGAAGCCAATTCAGTCGCAAATGATTTGGCTCAGCAAGCATCGGGTTACCAAGTCAGGAGAGGAAAATTTTCTATATTAGAGAAGCTGATGCTTGGTCTCATTGCTGAAGCCAGTAACGGTGGGCAGGCGCACCCTCCGGGTCGAACCCCTCTGGCCGCTGAAGGTCACTGCGTGCCAAAGACCCTGGACCGGACTACCCTGCCGACCGAAGGACCTGGCTGAGAAACCAAGGGTTGGTTTCGGAGTCTGTGATGAGTGATTGACTATGTTTAACCTCTGGTTCATAGGGGTACCTCCGAAGGGGTTCGGAGGTGGTTTCACCGAAGGGTTCGGTGGACTTGGTTGCTGCAGCTGTTGCAGCGGAGTGTGCCTGTCGGAGGGGTCCGACAGTACACAATGACTGGGTTTGTACCGAAGGTCTCGGTACTTTGGGCGGGACATCGGAGTGTGTGCCGAAGGTTGCTAACCCGGAGAGGTCTCCGGAGTACTGGATACACTTGTCTGCTTGTCTGTGGTGCGCAGGGGACTTCGAAGGCGACAGACGGTTCGTAGCAGGTGAACCTGGGTCAAGCAGGAGGCTTGATGCCAGGGGAGCGGGGAGCTCCGTCACGGTGGCTGCGAAGGGGTCTAGGTCAGACCTCGGGTCGAGGTGCACTAGGAGAAGGCAGTAAGTACGGAGCGTGGCTCCGGGTGAAGGTACTCCGAGATAAAGTCCTCGGAGTCGAGGCACTTCAAAGGGTACTCTGGATGGGGTGACTTAGGAGTATGGTGGATCAAGTCCTCTGCGGAGGCAAGGCATTCGATGTGTGCTCCGGAGGGAGACACTCGAAGGTTACCCGACGAAGGTCTCAGAAGTCGAGGTGCATCGAAGGCATGGTCCGGGTGAGGCTTGTCGAGGAGTGTGCTCGGGGAGAGACACTGCGACGAAGTGCTCATGGAATGCTTCATGCGGAGGCCTTGGACGAAGGAGGGACTTCGAAGGGTGGTACTCCGAAGGTGGGGCTTCGGAGTGAAGCAGGCTTCGAAGCGAGGCTAGCTCCGGAGTAAGGTTGACTTGTGGTACTTCGGCCATGCATGGCTTCGGTACACGGACTGATGGAGTTCGAGCTGGGAGAAGCTGCGAAGCCGTGGTGGTCCACTCCGGAGGTGGTGGTGCGAAGGCCCAAGGGCTTTGACGGCTTCGGCTCAAAACCGTCACTGTATCGGAGGCTATCTTCGGTGAAGCGAAGGCCGTCAGGCTCAAGGCTTCTCGCCGAAGCTACCGCACCCCTCGCGTGCGAAGGGGGGCTTCAGAAAGGTCAAAGACTGCAAAGGCTGACATTGTCTACTCTGCAAAAAGCTGACGTTGTCCCCTCTGCAAAGCTGACAGAGAATCCTCCAGAATAAAGTTGACTACTTTTTGTACCCCTCTGTTCTGTAGAGACAAAACCAATGTAAACCCTAGGGGTAAAGTAGTCAATTTACTTGGGTGAATTGTGGCTATAAATATGGGGGCTGGGCAGGTAACATTTAACACTTTGAGCATTCACTGTTGAGCTCTTGTACTAGCCACCAATTTGTATTCATCCAGTGAGTTCATTTTTAGTGTTCCTTGTTCAAGCAGCGAAGCCCTGCTTCTGTGTTCATTTTTCTGCTTGAGCTTGTTTGCATACCTCGCTAGTAGTAGTGCACCGAAGCCTGTCTAGGCGAAGTGTGTCTTGTGCGTAGTGTGCTTTTTAGTGTGCGTTTGCTCTGTGTAACAGGAGGCTAGACCTCGCTGCTTAGTAGCGAAGCCCTGATCGAAGCCTGTTTTGCTTCTCGTGTCGAAGCCCTTAGCGAAGTCCACATAGTGTGCGTTTAGACCTTCGCAGTACGAAGCCCAGCACCAGTTGCTGTCGCTAAGTATTAGGTCGGAGTCCTCAGAGGGTAGTCCACTCTTGCGAAGGGTGAAGTGTGAAGCCTGCTCAAAGCACCCTGTGTGCGGAGCCTGCACTGACTTAGCAGAGTTGTTTTCGGGGTTGTGGGTGGAGCGAAGTCTGCTTGACTTCGGACTTTTACTCCTTGCGAAGCCTGCGTTCGGAGCCATCAAATACCTCCGAACCTGAACTTCGAAGGGTGTGTTCGAAGCCTGTTCCGCAGTAGACTGAAGTAAAACAGAAGACTATTTTTAGCCCAAGTTTTTTAAAAGCTCCCATTCACCCCCCCTCTGGTCGCCGTTTCCGGTCCAACAATTGGTATCAGAGCAGGTTAAGATCACAAGTTGACCTTAACTGGTTTTGTGATCTGTTGGCGACATGGACAGAGCTAGTAAAATTCCTCTGTTCAATGGGACTGATTTTGCATACTGGAAGGTGCGCATGGAGGCTTACTTGCTAAGCCAAGGAAATGCAATTTGGGAGATTGTGGACTCACAATACTCCATCCCTGATACTCGCACCTCTCAAACAGAAAAAGATCAGTATAATGCCAACTCCAAGGCTAGAAACATATTGTTCATTGGTTTGAGCCGGAGTGAGTTTGATAGGGTGCAGCACCTTAGGACTGCTAGGGAGATTTGGACAACACTCACTATTTTTCATGAGGGCTCTACACAGATCAAGGCTAGGCGCCAAAGCACATACAATCAACAGTATCAGCTGTTTGTGCAGGCACCTGGTGAATCTATAGATGCCATGTTTTCTCGCTTTGATGCGATAGTGAGTAACTTGCGATCCAACGGGACGCTTGCTTATAATGATCATGATAGGGCTATCAAGCTTCTCTATGCTCTTGATCGTAGCATATGGGAAGTGAAGATATCCAGCATTGAGGAGTCTGCAGGTTATGACACTTTGACCTATGATGAGCTCTTCAGCAAGCTGAAGTCCACAGAGATTGCCAAGGCATCTCTTGCTGTGCACAGAAGCTCTTTGCCACAGCCATTGGCATTGGTTTCTAGCACTAGCCGTGGCACCGCTGCAGAACCATGCACATCTGGTACTTGTGTTCTTGCAGATGGTTTTGCTTTGTCCTCCCTGGTCTCCATCACAAAGGAGCAGGTGGATACTCTGGATGATGATGAGCTTGCTCTCATTGCCAGAAGGTTCACCCGCTTTCATCATGAGAGACAGGATCAGAGGAGAAGTGGTTTTAGTGGTTGCTTTGAGTGTGGCGACACTTCTCATATCAAGGCCAATTGCCCGAAACTCAAAAAGAGAGATGAGAGTGAGCGCCCCAAATACCACAAAAAGGAGAGGAAGCCTTTTGTGAAGGGCAAGCGCGGCAAAGTGGCTAAGAGAGTAGCCAAAGCCGCTTCCAGAGCGTTTGTTGCTGCTCTCAGCGACATCGACACTTCCTCAACTGAGGAGTCGAGCTCTGAGGAGGAGGAGTCCCCAAGGAAGGAGGACAAGAAGGACAAGAAGGGACGAGACTTCACCGGCCTTTGCTTCATGGCCGACAGCGATCACAGCGGCGATGGGCTTGACTCATCTGAGGTACCACTATCCTCTGACCAGCTTTTGATTAAATTAGATGAACTGAATGAAGTAGTTCTTGGTCAGGATAGATTACTTGTGCAAGCCGCTAGAGAAAGAAAAGACCTTAGACTTAGGCTAGAATCTGTTTCTACTGAGTATGCCATGCTTAAGTCTAAAGTTAATAATGCTGAATGTGAATCTTGTACTGTAGTCATGGGTGAGCTTGCTCAGTTGCGCTCTGTACATGCTCAAACTCTATCTGAGCTTGAGACTGCACAGAAGCAGCTTTTGGTGGTTGATTCTAGTCCTCATGATATAATTGATTGCATGAACTGTTCTTTATTACGCGAAAGCATTAATTTACATGATAAACATGTTCATGATTTAGAGGTTAGATTGGAGAGGGCCAGTAGTTCTAAGGATGTGCAACCTATTTGTGACACTTGCATTACCCTTAAGGACCAGCTAGGCACTGTTAGAGAGCGAGCTGCGAACCTCATGTCTGAAAATGAATACCTTCTTTCTGTGGTTAATAAATGCGCTGAGGGAAAGGGTAGGATGGATTTGCTCTTGGCCAAGACCAAGATGTGTGCTGACAGAGCAGGGTTAGCTCTAGGTTTGGGTTTTGAGAGGATCCCTTCAGATAGTGGAAACAAAACTATTTTTACCTCTCCCACTACCCTAGAGAAAGAGAGAGCTCTGTTAGACACTCCATTAGCCAAAAAGCCTACCCGAACACCAAAGAAAACCACTCCTCCTGCCAAGAAAATCCCTCTAAAGAAAACCACTCAGCAGAAGCCCAAGGAGCCTATGAGAGTTGCTCCTAAGACCCATGAGAGTGCCCCCAGGAAAATTTTTCATTGTTCCTACTGTCAGCGGGCGGGTCATTTGGTTGGGTTCTGTTTTTGTCGCATCAAGGATGAGCGACGCTCTCAGGCGATGAGTTACCAGGACATGCATTACCCATCTTTAGGTATGCATGAGTCTGAGTTTTACTATCGTCCTGCTTTTGAGGCTCCTTGTGCTTCTCGGAGAGGTTTTGCTCCTCGAGGTGTTCACCATGTTCCATATGGTGGTAGACCCCGGGCGAGTAGCTTTGTACCTCGTCAGAGTAGGATACCTCGACATGTTGTTCGATCACAGCATGTAGGTAGACCTCGCACTTTGCATCATTCAGATTATCATGTGTGTAGTCCGTCTACTTTTACTGCGCCTACTACTCGTGTCACTCAGTGCTGGATGCCTCGTCATTTTTTCACTCACCCCAGCACTGAGCGATCGAGATATTCTTATCATGTGTAGATGACAGATCGAGGCTTGGAGGGCACGTGGATCATGGACTCCGGTTGTTCGCGCCATCTGACCGGAGATGCAGCATGGTTCTCCAGCCTCACCACAACCAAGCAAAGGGAACATATCACCTTCGGCAACAATCGAAGGAGTAGAGTGAAAGGTAAAGGTGTGGTAAGAATCAACTCGAATTTCACTCTCAAAGATGTTGCTTTGGTTGAAAACCTGGGATACAATTTGTTGTCTGTATCTCAGTTGCTTGATGAGGGCTTCAAAGTGCGATTCCATCGCGATACTTCGCAAGTACTCAATTCTGATGGCGTTGTGGTTTGTAAGATCTTTAGAGTTGGGAGAGTTTTTGGAGCTGATTTTTCTGAGTCATCTGGTTCTTCTCATTGTCTTGTTGCACATTCCACCTCTGAGCTTTGGAAGTGGCATAGGAGACTAGGGCATATGAGCTTTGAGTTGCTCGCTCGTCTGAGTGCCCTAGGTCTGATCCGAGGATTGCCCAAGCTCAAGTTTGAGAAGAATTTAGTTTGCGCTCCTTGTCGACATGGAAAAATGATTGTTGCTTCGCATTCGCCAGTCACCACAGTGATGACTGAACAACCCGGAGAACTTCTTCACATGGACACTGTAGGTCCTTTTTGGGTTAATTCTTTAGGCGGCAAGTGGTATGTATTAGTTATTGTCGACTATTTCTCTCGCTACTCTTGGGTCTTCTTTCTTGCCAGCAAGGATGAAGTGTTTTCACACTTTTGGAGCTTGGCTTTGAGACTTTTCACTGAACTCCCAGGTGCATTGAAATTCATTCGAAGTGATAATGGCACCGAGTTCAAAAACAGTCGCTTTGTTGACTTTTGCATGGAGCATGGCGTAGAACATCAATTCTCTGCTCCGCGGGTTCCTCAATAGAACGGTGTTGTTGAGAGGAAGAACCGCACTTTGGTTGAGATGGCTAGGACGATGCTCGATGAGCACAGGACTCCTAGAAAATTCTGGGCTGAGGCCATGAACACTGCATGTTACGTCTCAAACCGAATCTTCTTGCGCTCAATTTTGAATTTGACATCTTATGAGCTACGTTTTGGGAGACAGCCCAAGGTTACTCATCTTCGAGTTTTTGGCTGTCGTTGCTTTATCCTAAAACGTGGTAATTTGGATAAATTTGAGTCGCGTTCTTCTGACGGGATCTTTCTGGGTTACACTACACATGGTCATTCTTATCGTGTTTATAATTTGGAAACTAACACTGTCATCGAGTCATGTGATGTGACTTTTGATGAATCAACCCCCTCTGTTAGTTCTGCTCTTGAACAGGCGAATGAACACGACATGGAACAGACCATCTTCGAAGAAGAAGATCCCGGAAATTTCGAGGATGAACCCCTACTACCCTCGACATCAACCCCCGAAGCTGACCTCGCTTCGACCACTTCGGCACAAGGTCCCGAAGCAACTACCTCGACATCGGTCTTCTTGGACCACTCCAATGCACAAGTTGAGGGGGAGACTGCATCCCGCCGCGAGGCTCCACATCATGTTCAAAGGATGCACCCTCTAGAGCAGATCATTGGTGAGCTTGATCAAAGGGTAACACGTTCTCATGCTCATTTCACTAATTCTGCTTTTGTTGCTTCTTTCGATCCCTTAGATGTTAGTCACGCACTTTCTGATTCTAGTTGGATCAATGCCATGCATGAAGAACTTGAAAATTTTGAGAGAAACCAAGTCTGGACTTTAGTTGATCCTCCTCCAAATGTTCATTTCATTGGAACAAAATGGATTTTCAAAAACAAACAAGGGGAGGATGGGACTATAATTAGAAACAAGGCTAGACTTGTGGCTCAGGGTTATTCTCAACTAGAAGGGATTGATTTTACTGAAACTTTTGCACCTGTTGCTCGCCTTGAGGCCATTAGGATTTTGCTTGCCTTTGCGACATCCCGGGGATTCAAACTCTATCAAATGGATGTCAAAAGTGCTTTTCTTAATGGCTTCATAGGCGAAGATGTTTATGTAAAACAACCCCCTGGTTTTGAAAACCCCAAGTACCCACATAAAGTCCTTAAACTTCATAATGCTCTTTATGGACTCAAGCAGGCCCCTCGGGCTTGGTATGATAGACTTAAGTCTTTTCTGCTTGAGCGGGGGTATTTGATGGGCTCTGTTGATAAAACCCTGTTTACTCTCAAGCATGGCAAAGATTTCCTCCTGGTTCAGATTTATGTGGATGATATCATCTTTGGTGGCTCTTCTCATGCTTTGGTTGCCGAGTTTGCAGATACCATGAGCAGGGAGTTCGAGATGTCCATGATGGGTGAACTTACATTTTTCCTTGGTTTGCAAATCAAGCAAAGCAAACAAGGTACCTTCGTCCACCAGACGAAGTACAACAAGGACCTGCTCAAGAAATTCGACATGGCCGATGCGAAGCCTCTCGCCACTCCAATGGCTACATCTGTAGCATTGGATCCTGATGAAGATGGAGAAGCCATAGATCAGAAGGAGTTCCGAAGCATGATCGGCTCCCTCCTCTACTTGACCGCTACGAGGCCGGACATACACTTCGCAGTGTGTCTGTGCGCTCGTTTTTAGGATTCACCACGAGCTTCACACCGCCAAGCGGTAAAGCGCATCCTAAGGTATCTCAAACATACCCTTAATTTGGCATATGGTATTCAGCGTCTTCATCTTTATGTCTTCGAGATTATTCCGATGCGGATTTTGCTAGGTGTAGGATTGATAGGAAGAGTACCTCTGGTACTTGTCATTTTCTGGGTACATCGCTGGTTTGCTGGTCTTCCCGCAAATAGTCTAGTGTTGCACAATCGACGGTTGAGGCCGAATATGTTGCTGCAGCTAGCTGTTGCTCTCAGATTTTGTGGATGGTTTCCACTTTGCGGGATTTCGGGTTAGATTATAAGAGTGTTCCACTTTTCTGTGATAACACTAGTGCTATTTGTATTGCAAACAACCCGGTTCAACACTCCAGAACCAAACACATTGATGTGCGATATCATTTTCTCAGAGATCATAATGAGAAGGGTGATATTGAACTTCAATATGTTGATACCCAACACCAGCTAGCCGATATTTTCACAAAACCCCTCGATGCTTCTCGATTTGCCTATTTGCGTGGGGAACTTGGTATTTGTCACCCTTACGGAATTTTATGAGGGGGAGCTGATTTTAATTATCTTGCATATGCTCATCATATGTGAAATTGCATTTACATCTGTTGCACTTATATGCCTGAATTTAACTCATGAAATCATGACAACTCATCTCTTTTTAATTTATCTGAAACATTAATGTGCATGATGTTTTCTTTCCATACTCAAATCATGCTCACTACTCAATCTTGTATCTAGCATGTATAGGCAGGACTGCTTTAGCTATCTTTTATCTGCTTGATAGCAAGACACTTTTCTTTGGATGCTAAACATTGCAACTTGAAAAATTGTTCTACATCTTCATGGATATTCATAAAGTGCTAAACAATTTGTTCACTTAACCACAATTCCAAAAATCCATGATTTGCATGCTTCAAAGTAAAAGATCCAGGTGGGTTTGTTTTGTCGCACTACTCTATTCTAGACTGCTTACCATTGCACATTGGTCTGAACTGGAATAGTGTAGTGTCTGCCAAAATCATTGCCTTAAGCTTCTGATGGCTTTCATGCCTAGGCTTGGCCTGATTGGAAAGTATAAGGTGGACAAACAAATAACCCCTAGCATTATAAAAAGAACAACAAAATTCATCTGATCATCAAGTTTGCTTTTAAATGCTCCACTTGAACTGGACTTGTCTGTCTAGAGTAGAAATTGACTAGCTTTGTGCAGTCCTTACTTTCACTTTTCTAGTTACCTTGATTGAGTGGTGATGCTTTTATTTCAAACTGCTAAAATCACATGCAGTCATCATGTTTTTAGATAACGTTAAATTGAGCTGAGCACATGAAAAATTGGTATTAATATTGGCATATTTTTGTGTCATATGTCTTTGCAACTCTGTCCATTTTGAAGATATGCATCTTTTGAATGCTCCTTGATGCTTGCATTGCCAAAGGGGGAGAAATTTGAGTTCTCTGTTGCAAAGGGGGAAAAGTAACTCGCTTGAGCTTGTTTGCATACCTCGCTAGTAGTAGTGCACCGAAGCCTGTCTAGGCGAAGTGTGTCTTGTGCGTAGTGTGCTTTTCAGTGTGCGTTCGCTCTGTGTAACAAGAGGCTAGACCTCGCTGCTTACTAGCAAAGCACTGATCGAAGCCCATTTTGCTTCTCGTGTCGAAGCCCTTAGCGAAGTCCACATAGTGTGCATTTAGACCTTCGCAGTACGAAGCCCAGCACCAGTTGCTGTCGCTAAGTATTAGGTCGGAGTCCTCAGAGGGTAGTCCACTCTTGCGAAGGGTGAAGTGCGAAGCCTGCTTAAAGCACCCTGTGTGCGGAGCCTGCACTGACTTAGCAGAGTTGTTTTCGGGGTTGTGGGTGGAGCAAAGTCTGCTTGACTTCAGACTTTTACTCCTTGCGAAGCCTGCGTTCGGAGCCATCAAATACCTCCGAACCTGAACTTCGAACGGTGTGTTCGAAGCCTGTTCCGTAGTAGACTGAAGTAAAACAGAAGGCTATTTTTAGCCCAAGTTTTTTAAAAGCTCCCATTCACCCCCCCTCTGGTCGCCGTTTCCGGTCCAACACTGGCACGCCG
Source organism: Zizania palustris (assembly GCA_019279435.1). NCBI lineage: Eukaryota > Viridiplantae > Streptophyta > Magnoliopsida > Poales > Poaceae > Zizania > Zizania palustris. The sequence continues at coordinate 4,918,529 of JAAALK010000286.1, read as the reverse complement.
AAGTCTGTAGGCCGAAGCCTCCCACACGGAGAAGGCTCCCCGGAGTCTGAACCCTCTGGAGGGCTTCGGCCCAGTACACTCCGAACGGCCAGCCCGGCCAGGCTTCGGCAGGAGCAGGAATGGCTCGGGGGCAACCCGAAGTCAGTAGTTTAGAGATTTTTTCAGAAGGTAAGCTAGCGAGACCCTCTGAAACCTATAAGGGTGATTGGAGAATCCCAGTCGTCCAGTATTTGAGAGACCCTAGCCAGAAGGTTGATCGGAAGGTTCAGCGACAAGCGTTCAAATTCGTGTTGATAGACGACACATTGTATCGCCGAACCATCGATGGAGTACTATTGAAGTGTTTAGACCACGAACAATCCCAGGTGGCTACGGGAGAAGTCCATGAAGTGCTTTTCGGCACTCATCAGTCGGCCCAGAAAATGAGTTGGATGCTCAAAAGAGCAGGTTTTGATTGGCCGACTATGACTGAAGATTGTTTCAAGTACTATAGAGGGTGTGAAGCATGCCAGAAGTTTGGCAATATTCAGTTAGCTCCTGCCTCATTACTCAATCCTATTGTCAAGCCATGGCCGTTTCGAGGTTGGGGTTTAGACTTCATCGGCCAGATTCACCCTCCTTCCTCAAAAGGGCATCGGTTCGTGTTGATGGCGACAGATTACTTCACTAAGTGGACCGAGGCCGTACCTCTCAAGAACATGACTCACAATGAGGTAAGTGATTTTATCTTGAAGCACATCATACATAGATTCGGCATTGCTCAAACTCTTACTATGGATCAAGGTAGTTCATTTGTTTCTAGAGAAGTAAGGGACTTCGCCGAATATTATGGTATTAAGTTGATAAACTCTTCACCTTACTATGCTCAGGCTAATGGTCATGCCGAGTCTAGTAATAAAACCATGATTAAGCTCATTAAGATGAAAATTGAAGAGTTTCCTAGAAGGTGGCATGAAGTGCTTTCCGAGGAGCTATGGGCTTGTAGGATTACAAAGCACGGTGCTACCAAAGTCAGTCCATATGAATTGGTATATGGACAAGAAGCCGTTCTGCCTGTAGAGGTAGATCTTGGCTCCTTAAGAGTGTTAAAACAAGGTGGCTTATCAGTCGATGAGTATGAAACTCTTCTGAAGGATAATCTAGAGGAAGTGACCGATAAGAGATTAAGGGCTTTAGAAGCCATAGAAGTAGACAAGAGGAGAGTAGCTAGAGCCTACAATAAAAGAGTTAAACCAAAATCGTTTTAAGTCAGAGATTTGGTTTGGAAGACGATTTTACCTTTAGGCACGAAGAGTCCTAGATTCGGTAAATGGTCACCTAGTTGGGAAGGTCCTTTTAAGATAGCCGAAATCGCTCCCGGCATTGCATACGTGTTGGAATCTCTGCAAGGAGAGCGGTTTCGAAGAGCTTTGAATGGTAGGTATTTGAAAAGGTATTTCCCAAGCGTGTGGCAAATAGCATAAAAGGTGTCGGAAAGCTGATATGGACGATATCGTCTTCAGCTCATTGTGCTTTTAGTTCACTCAGTTCATTAAAAGACAGGGGGCATGTGTTGATAGTAAAAAATGACATTAATGACTAGATTGTCAAAATATCAATTTTGGTGATTTGGGCCAAAAATATACATGTCTAGGGTCAGGCCGAAGCCCTACAGGGACGAAGGTCCATTGGGCCATGGGCTCCGAAAGCCTCCAGCCAGCCCACGGCCTTTGGCCAGGAAGCCTTCGGAGGCCCATGCCACTAAAGCTTCGGCCCAAGGAGCAGGCTTCGACGGGCCTGGCCGAAGCCCACTTCGGCAGAGATAGAGTTGTATACAATTCTGGCTAGGTTTTTATCTCCATACGGCCGAATTAATAGCAGATTAGATCAGAGATTAAGCCCATATAAATAAAGAGGCGAGGCCAGCGTAGAGGCCCCCCAACACAAATCAAACCAAAGCCCTAGCTTTAATCGCATTTATTTTTCCTGTACCTCTTCGTGGGTTTGCCTGGAAGCCCTCCGCCGGCCACTTCGGAACAGTGGTAACCCTTGTTACTTCGCTTGTGAAGTATCCATTAATCTACATAATAGATTGCTATCGCCTTGTTACTTCGCCTGTGAAGTATCCGCTAATCTGCGTAACAGATTGCTACCTTCGCTACTAGTGCAACACTTAGCAGAATTCGGTCCCTAGGCTGAATTGGTACTTCGAACTCTCTTTGTTGCAGGTTCCCACATTCGGAGTTACTTCGTCGGAGGTGTCCGGAGGCGAGAGATCGGTTTCGAAGGTCGTCAGGTCACCCTTCGGTGAAACTACAGGCTTCGACGACAGGCTTCGCCAGCACACTTCGTCACAACAGGCTTCGCCACGCTCGTACCTCGCTCTGGACGAAGTCGCTCGCGTGCAGTGTTTGGGTCATTATTTTGTACTTTGCTGTATCAGAGACTTCACGCCGAACCCCACCGTTCGGAGGTTATTGTCACGTCCGGGTCCGTTCAGAGTTCATCTTCGACCGGACCAGTCCGAACGCCGAAGGCACCCTTCGGCGAGACACTTCGCACCGAACACCGAAGGTATACTTCGGCGACCCCTTCGCACCAGATTTCGAAGCAGACAGGCTCCGACCGGTTTGCTGATTTTATTCTGTTCAATATATCTCTTTCGGCTAATTGGATTATTTTGTGTGATATGATTGCCTGGTGACTCCACCCCCTTATCACGACTAAGGGTAGTCGGAACGTGACGTCGGTGCTGCATCACGCTTAGGCTTGTCTCTAAGTATCCACACACTTTTGGATCATCAAACTGACCAAGGTGTGGGGGCACGTTCTCGTGTCAATAGGGTCATACCATGATGAGGACATCACTTCACATGATACACACATGGAGCCTCCACCTACAATTCAACTACAAGGACCAATCACACGCGCCCGTGCCCGTCGCTTGAACCATGAGGTTAATTCGTTCCTTAGCAACTTTGATTATATTTGTTTGGATGGGATGCTACTGAATACTAGTGATATTTTGTTGCTTAGGAACATGGGAGATGGAATAGGAGAGTTGGAGTTGAAGACGGAGCCGCACGGATGATTTGAAGTCAAGAATTCGCTGGTTCGGACTACATCGACCACCATTCACCAAAATGGGCATAACTTCCTCATACGAAGTCCGATTGGCGCGTTCTTGGACTTTTTGGAAAGCTGAGGAGAAGACGGATCTTTTGCCGTTGGTTTCACATCATTTGGAGTCTCGAGTCGACCTATGTATTTAAAACAGTCCTGCGTGACAGAACTGGGCCGTGTTGGCCATAATTTGAGTCTGTACGTCTTCTAGCCCACAGCCCAAGTCTGTTCACTTTCCACAGACCGCCGCCCTATATATTCTCATGCCAGCCACCTTTAGGGTTAGGTTTTGCTTTGTTGCATCTACACTGTTGTGTTTAGATCCCACCTCTTGCACCGGACCGATTGGCTGCTGCATTGGCGTTTGTGAAACCTCACCTTATCTTCGTTTGTCTGTGTTTTGGCATTCGATTTGTATCCTTCCTGTTCTTGCTTGTGTTCTTGGGTTCGCTTGCAGGAATTAGCCTTCGTGGCGAGGTCAATCGCGTTCTGCGTGGTTGATAACCAACGGAGACAGTGGTGTAACAATTGCAAGGTTTTGACCCGCCGGACTGGAGCCTTGGATCGCCAACGTCGAGATTCTCCACCAACCCAAGTTTATCCCTTACCTAGCGGAAGATCGGGACCCCTCCCCCATCACCATATATAATAGTTCTTCATGAAACCATTTTTCAACAAGTGAAATCATATGGTTTCATTATCTGAACACGGATACATCGCTTCATTTTTACAAACTTTACAAGGACAATATATTGCCGCTTCACTCTGACGGGAAGCATATTGTGCGACAGTTTTAGTAAATTTAGTTACTCTGTTAAAATATGCCACCACATCTCCATCGTTGGACAAGTACATCCACGACTTGTGCTCCATGTAAACATATATTATTTGAAAAATATTAATAAATTCATTATTGTTAATTTTAGTAATTTACAAATTGAAAATATATTGATTTATTATCGCTCATAACAACATTAATTAAAAATTCTTTAATTCAAACTATGTATTAAGTAGAAAAAAATATTAAATAAATTAACTACATTGGTTTCTCTCTCCAAACAACATAACTCTAGATCTATAATCATAAATCAAATTAAAAAAGAGATTAAAATGACGTAAATCAATATACAAGTGATGAATAATTGTGAGGAGGGTCATATTTGTTCATTTGGGAGAAAGAAACACTATAAATGGAGGATTATTTGAAAATTTCTATTCACAAACCCTAAATTAGTAAAACGCTAATAACTCATTATATACATGATTAAATACAAAATAAATGTGAGATTCAGCATGGTTTTACCTCGTAGAATGAAATCCTTTCAAAAGAAACCACAACAAAGCCTCCCCCCTCTTTATCTAGATTTTCGTCGCCATTGTACGGACAAAATTAAATGCGAACTCTGGTAGAGCTCAGGGAGGAAGAAGGTGCACATTTATAGCCAGAATAGTAGTGGTGATCGAAGTATACTCCGAACTGAACTCCGAACTGGGGCTCTGAACTGGAGCTCCGAACTTGGGCTCCGAACTGGGGCTCTGTCACGCCCCGATTTAATAAATCAGGACTTTTATTGAAATTCCATAGAAAATCAATAAAAACAAGACGTTCATCATGCGACCACGAACAATACGAGCAAATCATTCATGGTTCGTAGACCGTATTAGTACAAAAGTGAATAAATATGAAGAGAAACTAATAAATCAAAGGGTCCTAGATGAACGCCTCCTTCTGTAGGACCGAAAGTAGCGACCAGAGGGGGGGTGAATGGGCGCCTTAAAAATTCTTTCGAATATATGGCCTGTTCCCAACACCCAATGCACCTCAAAAGAATACGCAGCAGAATAAGAACAGATTGCCTAAGTCTAAAGGTGTCTAGCCTAGAAGCAATTGATGTTAAAACAGAGAGTTTATCAAAGCATTGCTACTAGACAGATAAACAAAATATACTAGACAAGGCAGGTCAAAAACTTCTCACTGGTTGATCTAAGTCTATATAACGTGAGATGAGAAGTTACCTTTCGAAACCTGTCTCCTGTTAGAAACTTGGCGAAGCCTACTTTGCTGGTCGAAACCTGCTTCGCTGGTCGAAGCCTGCTTTGCTGATCAAAGCCTGCTTTGCTGGGTCGAAGCTCGCTTCGGAGGACGAGGCCTTTCTAAATTGAGCGAAGGTTGAAGTTGACGTGCCGAAGGTTTGTTTGGTCTAGCCTAGCTCGTGTGTGACAGTGTGCGAAGTATGCTTCGTAGCGAAGTGCGTGTGTATCGAAGCTTGCTTCGAACAGTATACTTCGAAGCCAAGACATCGAACAGAAAGGCAAAAGATTTGCGAAGCCAAACACACGACAACAAGAAGAAGTCGAACCCTACACTCTACCTTCGAAGCTAGGTTGGACAAGATATGTCAACTGAATCTGATACTTTCACTTCGAGGAATAACTTCGAAGGACTAGCTCTGAACCTACACATTGTAACCTTCGAACACGACAGCAAGAAGGAACACGTCGAACGAAGTATACCAGAGAGACTTTCTTCGGAGCTAAGTTCGAAGCCTGTCAAAGTAAGCTTCGCAAGAATAACCGAAGTATCCAAACAATGAAGTGTACCCTTCGCAAAGACGGTCGATGTAAGTAAAGTTGACAGAGCACAAAAACGTACTTCCAAGCCCTCGAAGATGTCAGCTCGAAGCCTACCTCACGGGGCTGAGGGGCTTCGAACAGAGCGGGAACCTTTGCAAGAAAACAGCCAGAAAAGTGTTTAAGCCCTGTCTACCTCGATCAAAAAGCTGCTCAGAAAAAGCAAAGCTAGTACTAGTGTACTGTTGCTACAGTGTAGTAGTACTACTTGCAACAACAAGACCTAGTACTACTTGCGTGAAGAACAACCGCAACAGAAGCACATTCTCCAGAATAAAAACAACAGCACACACCAAACCGAAGGTTCTGATTCCGTGAAATTAATGCACGCACCCCTACACGAGTAGGAGAAGGAATCCCACGGGAACAAATAGAATCAAGGGGATGCAGTAGTGAATAAAATACCAAACAGAAGTTGGCGGCGCACGCATGAACAGGAGAGGAGAGAGAAAGTGCAAGAGACAAAATGACCCAAAGGAGTAAGTATTGATTTCAGCCAAAAAGGGTTAGTCCAACCCTAGGGATTGGGGCCCTATTTATAGGATGCCCAATGGCCTAGAATATTCCACCAGCCCCTTAGGGTTTTTACAGACTCTAAAAATAAAGGAAAAGACTCAACTGCCCTTACGAATTTTTACAGACACGACTTACTGACTGTGGGCCTAGAGATACAGATGACTTATCCGGAAGCTAAGCTTTCGTAGCGACTACGACTTCTCTTCTGGACAGTCCGATATAGAATAAACGGTTGTCAGTTTTGTGACGAAACTAACAAAGCCTCCACCGACTTTGCACCAGGTACCCGGAATGGGCTGGCCCGATTCCGCAGCTCTCTCAGCCCGGCAATCACTCACCGCCCGTGTACCTGAGTCAATCCTGGTCAACAGCCCAGTGGGTCTTCTGCTGCTCCTAGCCCATGTACCCGGATTGGGCCAGCCCGACTTCGCAGCCTCCTCTGCTCGACAGTCGCTTGCTGCCCGTGTACCTGAGTCACACGCGGCCCATGAAACAGCAGATCTCCTCTCTTCATCTGTCCTCTTTGACTATCGTTGACAATGACTCATCACATCTGGAGCCATGAGGCCCACGTTATTCAGCATGGCTCCTCACCTTCCAGTCTCGCCTTGACTGGGTCGCTACTCCAGACCTTCATCCTCCTCGTAGTAGATGGGCTCTGATGGTGTAAGTCAATGGGGTGAGTACAGATGTACTCAGCAAGCCACCGAATGCAAATATAATGCAAGATAATAACAAGGGAGATAGTGGCTAATTTTGTGAAAAAGCATAATTGTAAAGCATTAAATGTGATCAATTTTATTAGTATTGAAAAGTAAACGTGTGTATGCATCATCATCATCTAACTCGAGGAGTACGTTTTACCTCCTCGCACAACAGTCCTTACATGCCATGAATATCTCAACCATTTAAACAGTAGTAAACTAACTGCGAGTAGTCACACAACCCGCCCTTGACCATGGGCTCGGCTTTTCGAAAAGATTAAATTACTCTGATCAGAGATGTACCACTGTACCCACAAGGCACGCACTCATCACTTACACCAAAGTGTAACGAGATGACCCATTCCACGGGAACTCGTGCTAAAACCTTCCGTATGGTCCCCTCCTACTCAACAGAACCCTCTTATGGGTTTCGTATCGTGTCTCGACGTGTCGAGGTTCCACCATACCCCCCCCCTTGAGCCTCGTCGGTACAAGGCGCCCTGAGGGCTACCCCTTGCCCCCTCCACTATGGTGCAGAGAGTTGGAGTGTTCCATACTTCCAGTTAGGACTTACCCATTAGACTTCTGGTTGGTACGGAAGTGCTTTGCAATAGATCCCGCATACCGGTCCTTATAGTGCCCCAGGTGTGACCAACCAATTTCCGAGCTTGCACCCGGAACCCACCATACTTAACATAGCCCACTCCAACAGAGTCTAGAGACAAGAATAATGGGGAATTTCATATAGAAGAATCCATCTATCTACGACTCATTCTTTATTTCCTATAGCAGTTGTGCCGGTACATTGGGCACTAGCTAATATAATATTTGTAGAGTGACAAGGAGTTAAGGCTCAATAAGGCATGGCTTGGGTTTGGACACAAGGACGGGGATCTAATAAATATACGTGTAGGGCTTGATGTTTGACTAATGCAATATTAACCTATGAGTTATAGCGATAATTTATTAAAACATGGGCTAAATAATGATCAACTGTTTCCACAAGAGGGGTCGATGACTTGCCTTGCTCAGCAAAGGGTGAAGGTGGAACCTTGGGATAGAATTCCGGCTCCTCGACGAACTCGTAGTATTCTTGATACGGAAAAGTAAATAAAGCATTCAATAAACAATCCAAAACAAATCAATCATACTAACATACATGTTTTTGTTGGATTAAGTGAGATAGAGTCTTAAAGTTTAGGGAATTGTTACTTAAATATTTAGGATTGATTTCTAATGAGAGTTCTGAATTTTATGACTTGATGTAATTATTTTTCCTAGGGGTTTTTATTTTCCCTTTTTAGAGATGAACTAAAAAGGTATATAATAACATTATTATTGTATTAAAAATAGTGAACTCAAGTTGTTAGGTTTTCTGAAGTTATTATATAAGTTGTCTTGACATTTTTATAAAGTGTTTAACTTAATTATCCTACAAGGGCTTTTGCATTATTAATTAATAGATTAAAGTGGGCAAAGTGAACATGCTATTTTTGTTGCATTAAAACAGTGGAATAAATTCATTAAGTCCTCTGAATTTATTGTATAAGTATTCATGATATTTTTGTAAAGTGATGCATTTTTATTATATGAGTTAATCATTTATTTTAAAGGGCCTTTGAAATGTTATGAAATGGGAAAAATGAATCATTATATTTTTTATTGGCTTATAAACAGTGTAATGGAGTCATTATGTCCCCAGAAATTAATATATATATTTTAAGGGTTTTTCTGGATTGTTTAAATGAAACATGATTTTAATCCTAAAGGGCACTTTTCTTTATTATTTAATAAGATTATTATGTGCCAAATAAACATATTGTTTTTATTGCATAAAAGTGTAGAGAATAAAAAGACAAATTTTCCAGAGTTGAAATGGTGAAATTTGGAGTTAATTTGAGCAAGATATGAATTTTTAAAGTTTAAAGTATTTTTCTGAATTTTATTTCAAACAGGAAACAGGCGTGGGTCCACGGTGAGCCAGGTCCACCATGCACCCGCGCACTGTGCGCGTGGGCCGATTGGATCTAAACCGTCCGATCCAGATCGGGCGTCCAGAAAAGAGGCGGGGTTTTTAAGTTATAGCGGACGGTCTAGATGGGTCCGTACCGCTTTGACTGGACCAACGTCCAGGATTAAACCCCCCCCGAGGGTTTAATCTGGACCGCCCCGATCAGATCGGAGGGCTCTGAGCCCATCCGACATGGCACGGCTGAAGGGGGAAAAATAGCCCCGTCTTCTTCAGCTCCGGTGACACGACGGTGGGGGATACCGACGACGTCGTCGGCTAACCGGTCAGGCTAAGGTCAAAAATGGAAAGGGGAGGCTGTGAGGAGCTTAGGCGTACCGGCGGTGGTGGAAAAAGGGGACCGGCGATGACCGGAGACGAGGAGAGGGCGGCGGGGTTCTTTGGGGTTGACGGCGATGGCGAGATCTGGCGGCGATCTGGCCCAACAGAGGTGGGGCCGAGGGAGGGTGAGCGACGGTGGTTCCGACGGTGCCGTTGGCGAGGGCGGTGGTGGACCGAGGCGCCGGCAAAGGCTCACCAGAGAGCGAACAGAGGAAAACGCTGAAAAGCGCGATTGGTGGCTCGGGACGGAGGGGGGGCTTGGCGGTTTCGGTGTGGAGGGTCGCGGTGAGTTCCGAGGGTTCTTATAGGGGGTCATCGGTGAGGAATAGGCAAGAAATCGAAGGAACCCTAAGCCCCTCCTTCCAATTCCGGCGAGCTTGCCAAATACGCGAGAGACTTCCATTTCCGATGAAACCATGTCAGCTAAGCGCGGAAGGGGATCACGGGCGACGTGGGAAAGTGATCCAAGGCGGGATATGGTGGCCGGCGGCGCAAACAGGCAGGGGACCAATGGGAATGGAAGGGGGAGATCCCCTTCCATCGAAGAAGATGATTCTGACAGGTGGGGTCCACCTGTCAGTTGGCGGGTGCAAACGGCACGAGGCTGACAAGTGGGTCAGGTGTGGCAGCGACAGAGGGGGCGCGGGCAGAGACTGCCAGGTGGGCCTGGCGAGGCGTGGCGAGGAGGAGAGAGGGAGGAGGAGGGAGCGCTGACCGAGCGGCCCCGCATGTCAGCGGGTGCGGGTGCGCGGGAAAGGAGAGAGGGATGGCGCCGACAGGCGGGTCCCGCTTGTCAGCGAGTAGGGCTGTGCGGGGCTGGGCCGAAATGGTTTTGGAGGGAAATACGGGGTTGCGCCCCATTAACATTTAAAATTGTTTTTCTGTTTAAAATAATTCCAGAAATTTAATTATTTGATTAAGGCTTGAAGCACTGTTGCTAAAATCTTGTAAAAATTCTCAAAAATATTTCTTGGCCTCTAGTTTATCCCATAAAATTTTCAGCTTCAGATTTGAATTGTTTCTCCCTGTTTTGCTTTAATTGGGTTCTTTTAGCCTTTTCCTCTAATAATAAAATTCAGAAATTCCTTTATTAATATATTTCTTTTATTTTATTTCATTTTAATTCTGGGGCTGTTACAGGCTCCGAACTGGGGCTCCGAACTGAGGCTCCGAACTAGGGCTCCGAACCGAGGCTCCGAACTGGCGTCTCAGAGACTTAGCTTTGAGCTAGCTGGAAATGGTCTGGAGACTGGCTCTGAGGAGCTCCGAAGGGAGCTCGAAGGTTAACTCCGAACAGAGCCCGAAGGCTAACTTCGAAGTTAGACTGAGACTTAGCTTCTGGCAATCTTCAAGGGATCTTGAGGGCTTCGCTCCAGAGGGCTCCGATGGGGGTTCAGGGGCCTCGCTCCAGAGGGCTTCGAAGTGTACCTTGGGACTTGGAAACAGCTTCTTCAGAAAGGAACAGGCTTCGACAGTGTTGAGCTCTGGGCCGAAGACTATTGGAGGCTGATGCCATTTGGCCCCTGTTCAAGGGAAACTTATTCCCCCAATAGTAGCCCCTCGCTCGCAGGTCTTCGGGACGAAGGGGTGCGTGTGCCCCTGGGACAAATGTCCAAAAATTACAACTTCTGGGAAAATAGGCCTTCGGAGCTTGGACCGAAGGCAGCTTCGAAATGCGCAGGTAATAATTGCCTGCGTCAACTGTCAGAATAACCTCGGGGAGATCAACTGACTCCACAACGACTATAAACTTGACCGTTACCGTGCGCCGGGCTGCATCGCCTTCGCTGGAGGCCCACCTGCCAGTGGGTTCAGCCCACGAACCGTCGGGATTCTTACCGCCTATAAATAGGGGTTTACCGCACAAGGCTTCGGCACGCTTCTCATTTGCTTTCTTCTCAGCGCCTTGCATCCTTCGCTCTCTTCTCCTCCTTAGCTTCGCGCGAAGCACCCCTCGCTAGCTTTAGCCCCTTCGCGCCGAATCTCCACAAAATGCCGAAGAAGGTTGCTTCGAAGGCTTTGGCCTTGGGCTCGAGCTCGAACTCCACCCAAGTGCAGGCAGCGACAGCTGCGGCAGCGAAGCCTGCTCTGAGGCGGTTGGGGCCGAGGGACCTTCGGTCGCCATCCGACAAGTTTGAGCAAACGCTAGAGATGAGGGCCTCGATCTCCACAGAGGAGTCCATCCGGAGGGCCTGCGAAGGAAGGATTGCTTCGAAGATCCAGCTTCGAGTCCTTGAGAAGTCGGAGGCCATACCGAGGCCTCAGGCTGACGAAGTGGTGCTGTTCGAAGCCCTCTTCGAAGCCGGCCTCGGACTGCCGGCGGTGGGGATGTTGAGGGAAGTCCTGAAGGCCTACAACCTCGAGCTTCCTCAACTTTCGCCCAACGCTATGGTGAGGCTTGCTGTTTTTGAATGGGCCATGAGGGCCGAAGGTTGTGAGGGCCGCGCAGATGTATTCGTCGCCCTTCATGATGCCAACTGCCAACCGAAGCCAAGGGAGGGCTCAGACCGCGTCAACAGGGCTTTGGCCTTCGGCACCGCCAACTTCCAGCTTCGGAAGGAGTACCAAGATGCCTTCCCGGCGAGGTCTGCCAACAGCAAATGGTACTCGAAGTGGGATCAAGAGTGGTTCTATACCTCCGTCAGCGCGAACTCTCCTCTTCAGAGTACCAATGCCCTTATCGCTTATCGGCGCGAAGGGGTGATGAAGATGAGCCCCGACACCCTTCGCTCGAGGATCTCGCTCCTTCGGAGGGTGGCAGCGAAGATGAGCATGAGGGACCTCAAAGAGGAGTTCATCACCCTCTAGCTCAGCCCCCTTGCGCGCTCTTGGCCGGAGGGGCTCTTCCAACCTTCGGGCCGAGGGGGCCTAAACGAAGTGGCATTTGAACGCCTCAGTAAGACTTCGAAACCTTTCCACTTTCATACTCTACTGAGAACTTTTATTCTGACTTGGATCTTTATGAAGCCACTCTTGAAGTGAGGACTCCGGAGGAGGCCATCGCGGCGGCGAAGCGTGTTGTTGGGACCCCAACACCGGAGGAGCAAACCCAACGGCTTGCTTTGGTGGGGACTTGGGAGCATTGGAATAGGGTGTGGACCCTGCTCGGCTTTGAGGAGGTCTAGGCCCTGCTAGACTTCTCCCACCTCGCAGCTTCGACCACCAGCTCCAAGAGGAAAAGGGGGGATGACGACGAGCCCGAAACATCGAGGGCTCGGCTGGAGGTCCCCGTGACCGAAGCCTCTACTCCGGAGGGGGCAACGGCCGTGGACCCTCAAACAGAAGCGGAGCCAACAGGTGCTCCGGCAACGACTACCGAGGTGGTGGCGAAGACCTCGCCGGTGACGGCTTTGGGCATGGAGGTCGACGCACCATCTTCGCAGCGAATGGATTGGGGGGCACACATTGACCCCTCTACCTTCGAAGAAATCTCCGATGAAGGTAAACACTTCAAACATACTTCTCTTTTATATGTGGATTTTGACTTGAACTTTTTTGCAGAAGATGATGTCGATGCGAGGCCCATCATTCCGAAGCCAACGGAGGCCTCCAGTAGCAGCAGTAGTGACAGCAACAGCAACAGCTCGGAGTCCGACATCTCCTCGTCTGAAGAAGACGGAGGCAACGGTCACGACGAAGGGGGCCTCCGAGGCGACGAGGACGTCGATGTGGTGGACTGAAGCCCAGCCCTGCCGAAGCCTGTGCAGGCAGTTGTGGCGGAGGAAATCGTCCGGCCTTTGCTGCCAAAGGGGGTCGTGATGGAGGAGGCCCTCAACAACTTCCGCGAGGGCTGCGCTGCTGCGGAGGCAGGAGTCTTGGTGGCTCAACTCAGCCACTCTAACCCCATGGACCTCTTCATCAACGCGAACGAAGCCCTCATCCAGGTGAGCGAAGTCCTACACAGCCTTTGAGTTATACTTTGGTCTTCGATCAACACTTGTGATTTTCTTGAATTCTTCTAGGCCTTCGCACTGAACGCAGCAGCGTCAACTTCTGCGGACAGGTGGATGACACACTTGGCGGAGGAGAAGGAGGCCCTCTGACAGGAAGTCTCGGTGGAAGCCGAGAAGCGAAGGCGGGCCGAAGCTTCAGCTGAGACGGCGAGGGCCGAGGCCGGCAAGGCTAGGGAAGCCTTGGCCTCGGAGACCGACAGGCTCCGAGTGGAGCTTCAAGATGCGAAGGATGCCGAAGCCCAGCTGGCGAAGGAGAACTCCGAGCTTCGCCAAGGAGCTCAGCGCATTGAAGACTTTGTCATTGGCAACATCGGCGAAGCCACCCTGAGCCTGACTGAGGTCCTACAACAAATAGGGACCGAGTGTCGGGCTCCAGACTTCGGCGGCCAGAATCCAATTGGGTACCGCGTCGCATTTTTGAAAGTGGTGGCTTCGACGGCGGAGCAGTCCTTGAAGGGCTTCGCCTTGATGGCCAGCCGATTAGCGGGTCAAGGGGTGTTGCAAATGCTTCACGACGCGGGGTGCAACCACCTCGAAGCAGCAACCTCGGCGACTCCGGTGGCCTTCGGAGGCCAGCACTTGGTGACACCTCCGGCCGGCGTCCGCGGAGCTTGGCGGCAACTTCAGGAGCCTTGGAAGGACCAATGCTGCGAAGCAGTCCTCGAGCTTTAGAAAACCCTCCGCCTTCACCGAGCCAGGGCGCATGCTTCGCCAGTTCAGCCTTCGACGTCGGCACCTCTGCCTCCGAAGGTGTAGATCTCCTTAGGCTCCTTGTAATTCTTAGCTGTAGGCTTGTAAAAACTCATCAGTTTATTAATATAAATGCAGGGGTGCCTTATCCCTTCCCAGGCTCAGTCTTCGAATGTTGACTTCGAAGTACTTGAGGACTCTAAAGAACTTCGCCAGTTATGGGCGGTCCTCGATGTAGCTAGGTCTGAAGGCCTCCCTCAGTTTAAACTTCCGAGGGGGCCTAACGGCGAAGCCATCTTCGAAGTAGTTCAGGATCTGCTAGCCATCGTGAAGACGGAGTCCTTTCGGAGTTCTTCATCCTTGCCTTCGCGAACGGCCTTGGCAGGCGATGAAGCTTTAGACTTCTCTGCCTTCGACATGGCACCGCCTGCCTCGCAGACTTGGAGTGACCTGCAAAGTGGAAGACGAGGTTTGCGGGCTTCGGGGCATGGACAAACCGGACGTGGGAGAGCAGGCTCCAACGAGGCTTCGTCCAGCCGAGGGGGCCTTGGCCGAAAGAAGGGCAAGCGAGGGCTGGGGCCTCGAACTCGCTTTTTCTTAGGCTTACATACATATTACTCATAGTTTGTTCTTCGAAGTATATTTGTAACACACTTCTCAATTATCATTCAATGAATGGAGTTTGTTATATTTGCATACTTCGTTTGCATGCTTCGCATATTTGATGACTTCAGACGTTTTTAGCTTGTCACGCTCGTACTGCGCATTACATTCGCACACTTCGCATACATGCTTCCCCCCTTGCTCGTGGCAGCTAGGGACTTAGTCGTTGCTGGTGCGGGCAATAAAAAATGCGAAGGAGTGCGCCTTTTGGAGGCTTCGGATGTTTATAACACATCGAGCAAAGTCCTCTTTTGGGCTTCGAATGCGTTAATTTGGAGTGAAGCAAGGCTTCAGCGTAGCCAAATTAAGCGAAGCATGCTTCGACATGCTTGGATTTGGATGTTGTGCGTGAGCAAGGCTCCGAAATGCACTTAGATTTTAGGCGAAGCACGACTTCGACATGCTTAGGCGTACATTAGATTTTGACACGCGAAGCAAGGCTTCGGAGCGTGTTTGGATAGCGAAACAAGGCTTTTGAGCTTGATTCTGTAATGAAAATGGATATTTGGTGTGGATTCACCGAACCTGTGATAATGTGAGCCACCTTCGGCTCTGAGCCACCTTCGACTCTGGGTCACCTTCGACCCTGAGATGCTTCGAGTACGGAACCCGGAATCCCTAGACGCATCGGGCCGATGGCCCAGAGTCCCTGGACGCATCGGGCTGGTGGCCCGAAGTCCCTGTTACTGCTACGGGCCCAGAGGCACTGTGTAGCCTTCAAAGGGATGCTCCGATTTTGTAAAGCGAAGCAAGGCTTCGAATTTTAAACAAGGCGAAGCAAGGCTTCAGGTTTTAAAACGCGAAGCAAGGCTTCGACTTTTAACGAGATGGAGCAAAAGTTTGCCTTAAAGGCGAAGCAGGTCTTCGGCTTTAAGGCGAAGCAGGGCTTCGATTTTATACTAAAGTAATTGCAAAATTGTACATCGAAGTGGTACTTCGGACAGTGTACATACCTCGTAAAGTGGGTGAAATCTTGCCTCGTAGCCCCTGGCACTTTGACGACCTTCGACACACGAAGCGGAGCCCCTTGCTCGAGGGTGAGCTCCTTAACGCAAAGGATGGAGGAAAGCGAAGAATACCTTCGAACTGCACCCGAAGCCCCTTGCCGAAGGGTGCGCGAAGCAAGAAAGCTTCGAAGCTCCCCCCTCAAGCGCACTTCGAATTGCAGGGAGTGGCAAAGAACTTAGCTTTTAGTACTAAGGTCCCCACGGACGGCGCCAACTGTTGTAGCAATTGTGTTAGCTACAGCACAAGTTTTTTATGTGTGTTTATGGTGTGTAAAATGAACCTCGAAGGGTTCTCTCAAAGGAAGAAAGGATTTATACTAGTTCGGACCTCCCCTAGGGGATAATAGCCCTACGTCCAGTTTGTGGTGGATTTGGCATGGTATGCCTTGGTGTAGTGTGGTGGACTCTAGGGTTTCATGGCCCTGGATAAACTATCCTGTTACAAGGGCTTGGCCCTACTTTTATAGGCACGGAGGCCAAAGGAAAAGACCAGGATGCCCTCTATGAGTCCTAGGCTCATAGGGGCAAAAAGGGGAAACGAAGTTAGCTACGATACAAAAGTTCTTTACAGCTTTACAGACGAGTCAGACAACGTCACATCTTGACCAGCTAAACGACATACTGGGGGCAGAGGGGCCCCTGGTATGGCTTCTACACTGTAGCGGGGTATAAATATCTTCTGGATTCGGAGTAGGGGCCGGAGCTCTTCAGGCAGAGGCTGCAAGGGAGGCTTCGAAGTACACTCCGAAGTGGGCTTCGAAGTATACTCCGAACTGAACTCCGAACTGGGGCTCTGAACTGGAGCTCCGAACCTGGGCTCCGAACTGGGGCTCCGAACTGGGGCTCCGAACTGGGCTCGATGGATAACTCCGAACAAGGCCCGGAGGCTAACTTTGAAGTTAGCCTGAGACTTAGCTTCTGGCAATCTTCAAGGGATCTTGAGGGCTTCGCTCCGAAGGGCTCCGAAGTGGTTCGGAGGCCTCGCTCCAGAGGGCTTCGACAGTGTTGGGCTCCGGGCCGAAGACTGTCGGAGACTGATGTCATTTGGCCCCTGTTCAAGGGAATCTTATTCCCCCAACAACCGGCCACATACTGTGTGGGTTCCTCATCTCACTGAAGTGATTCATTCCATCCGTGCTAAGTCCCATCCTGATATTTTTGGGATCGTCTGAGAAATCTAGATGGGCCAGGTCAAATGATTTCCACTGCCTAGCATCTGCAGGGTGCCGAAGTTTTCCGTCCTTCTTTCGCCCAGCGAAATGCCAGATTAATAGTTCAGCATCTCTGGGGTTAGAGAACATATGTTTCAAGCGATCAATCACCAGTAGGTACCACATTACTAAGGCTGGAACTTTCCTCTCCGTCTTTTTCCATGATGGTCTGCAATAACATTTTTCTTCCTCTTCTGCAACCTCTTATTCTTCTTCTAGTGGTCATTGTAGTCCTCCACACAGTCATTTGGATGTTTGTATGGACTTGTGTTGCACTGCAGACATCTCTCTAACAATCCATACTCTTTTGGATATAGGATACAGTGGTTCGGGCATGCATGAATCTTCTGAACGCCCAAAGTCAACAGACAAATCATCTTCTTTGCTTGGTACGTATCAGATGGTAGACCATTGGGTTTCGGCAAAACCTTCTTTAGGAGTTGTAAAAGATCTGAAAAACTAGTGTCAGACCATCCATTGCTAGCCTTCAGTTTCATAAGATCAAGAATTGTGTACAACACAGTATACTGCTTATCGCATCCATGTCGTTCCTCGTAAAGAAGGTTTTTTGATGCTTTGTCAAGTGCTTCAAAGTTAGCGTATCCTTTGGTTGTAGTTCTCTGCAACAACACCTCAGGCGCAACATTTCGCATCAGTTCCTCCACATCAAAGGAGTCATCCTCATCATGTTGATCAACATCATGTGTTACGTCGGATGTATGATCATAACCTCTTCTATGTTGATGAGCATCTTGCGGCACATAAGAATCTTTAGGAGGGTTTTGGCCCATCTCACCGTGTTTCGTCCATATATAATAGTTCTTCATGAAACCATTTTTCAACAAGTGAAATCGTATGGTTTCACGATCTGAACACGGATACATCGCTTCATTTTTACAAACTTTACAAGGACAATATATTGCCGCTTCACTCTGATGGGAAGCATATTGTGCGACAGTTTTAGTAAATTTAGTTACTCTGTTAAAATATGCCACCACATCTCCGTCGTTGGACAAGTACATCCAGGACCTGTGCTCCATTTAAACATATATTATTTGAAAAAATATTAATAAATTCATTATTGGTAATTTTAGTAATTTACAAATTGAAAATATATTAATTTATTATCGCTCATAACAACATTAATTAAAAATGCTTTAATTCAAACTATGTATTAAGTAGAAAAAAATTATTAAATAAATTAACTACATTGGTTTCTCTCTCCAAACAACATAACTCTAGATCTATAATCATAAATCAAATTAAAAAAGAGATTAAATGACGTAAATCAATATACAAGTGATGAATAATTGTGAGGAGGGTCATATTTGTTCATTTGGGAGAAAGAAACCCTATAAATGGAGGATTATTTGAAAATTTCTATTCACAAACCCTAAATTAGTAAAACGCTAATAACTCATTATATACATGATTAAATACAAAATAAATGTGAGATTCAGCATCGATTTACCTTAATGGGGGATTGGTCCCGATCTTCCGCTAGGTAAGGATAACTTGGATTGGTGGAGAATCTCGACGTTGACGATCCAAGGCTCCGGTCCGGTGGATCAAAACCTTGCAATCGCTACACCACTGTCTCCGTCGGTTATCAACCACGCAGGGCGCTATTGACCTCGCCACGAAGGCTAGTTCCTGCAAGCGAACCCAAGAACACAAGCAAGAACAGGAAGAACATAAGTCGAATGCCAAATCACAGATGAACTATGATGAGGAGAGGTTTCACAAACGCTGATGCAGCAGCCAATCGGTCCGGTGCAGGAGCGGGATCTAAACACACAAGTGTAGATGCAAACAAAGCAAAACCTAACCCTAAAGGTGGCTGGCGTGAGTATATAATGCGTGGGCAGCCTGTAGGAGGCGCACACGACTCAGACTATGTGCCAACAAGGCCTCCAACTCAGTACAAGGTCCAACTCGGCCCAGTTCTGTTACGCAGGACTGTTTCAATCGCACAGGACGACTCGAGACTCCAAAAGAGGCGAAGCCAACGCCAAAAGATCCGTGTACTCCTTAGCTTTCCAAAAAGTCCAAGAATGCGCCAATCGGACTTCGTATGAGGAAGTTATGCCCATTTTGGTGCATGGTGGTTGATGTAGTCCGAACCAGCGAATTCTTGACTTCAAATCATCCGTGCGACTCCGTCTTCAACTCCAACTCTCCTATTCCATCTCCCATGTTCCTAGGCAACAAAATATCACTAGTATTCGGTAGCATCCCATCCAAACAAATAATAACATAGTTGCTAAGGAAAGAATTAACCTGTAATTTAATTGTAGGTTGATGGTGCATGTGTGTATCATGTTGGTGCATGTGTGTATCATGGTGGTGCAGGTGTGTATCATGTTGGTGTATGTGTGTACCATGGTGGTGCATGTGTGTATCATGTGAAGTGATGTCCTCATCATCCTCCCCCTCTTGAATTGGAGTCGTCCTCGACTCAAGCTCATCGTCATCTCTCAAATAGGGCTTTAAATCTGAAATGTTAAATGTGGGACTAACCTCAAAAGCTGCAGGCAACTCAAGTTTATATGCATTATCATTGATCTTCTCAAGCACACGGAAAGGACCATCAGCACGGGGCATCAATTTAGACTTTCTCAAATCAGGAAAACGATCCTTGCGCAAGTGCAACCAAACAAAATCACCCAGTGCAAATGTTATATCTTTTCTACCCTTACTACCATAAGCACGGTATTTCTCATTCATTTTTTCTATGTTTTCTTTAGTAGTTTCATGCATCTTAAGCAACAATTCAGCACGTGTAGTAGCATCAAAATTCAATTTTTCGGATGATGGCAATGGTAGCAAATCAATAGGAGCACGCGGATTAAAGCCATAGACCACTTGAAACGGACTTACCTTAGTAGTGGAGTGTACTGACCTATTATATGCAAACTCAATATGAGGTAGACACTCTTCCCAGAGCTTCAAATTGGTCTTCAAAACAGCCCTCAACATGGTGGACAATGTACGGTACGCTGCACGATTAGGAAGAGACGCTCCCAGGATCAAATCAAACTGGTGCTCGATGCCGCGTATCGGTGGCAGCCCGGGTGGTATCTCAGCAGGAAAAACATCATTAAACTCCTGCAAAAGGTCAGTGACTGCAACAGGAATAGAGCTAGGAATGTTCACAAGTGAAAACAGCACGTTCGTGCAAATCAAGCCATATATCAAGGGAGTATCATCACAAATTTCAGCAAGGTCAGTTTTAGTTGCAAGCATGACACGTCATTTCAGATTAATAACTTGTGATGAAGAAGGAGAAGCAATTTTATCTTTCTATTGCCTCGAAAGCGTTTTAGCTACTTGCTGATTTTCAGAAGGTTGTTTGCTCGTTTGTGCGTACTTAGCATGTTTTGCTTGTTCAAATTTCACAATTTCAGCAGGAGTCATAGGAAGCAGTGTAACTTTCTTTCCTTTATACATAAATGTGTACTTATTGCTCCTACCATGGTGTGTAGCATCAGTATCATACTCCCAAGGTCTACCAAGTAACAGAGAACATGCTTGCATTGGTACTACATCAAAATCAGCAACTCCGAAGTATGTACCAATGGAAAATCTGATGTGAGCAGTTTGTGTTACCTTGACCTTACCGCTATTGTTGAACCATTGCACGTGGTAAGGGTGTGGATGTGCACGTGTGAGAAGTTGAAGCTTAGTTACCATGTCGTGGCTCACCAAATTGTTGCAACTACCGCTGTCGATGATGACACGTACACGGCGGTCATTGACGATGAACAAGGTCTGAAACAGATTGTTCCGTTGTGCCCGGTCGTCCTGCTCCATGTGAGTGCTAAAACACGTTGTACAATAAGTGCTTCATGGTCGGTAGAGTCATCCGGTGCCAAAACAGCATCATCGTCGGATGTATCGTAATCTCCTGCAATGTTAGCAGCAAGTGCGCATTCATATTCAACATCACTAGCACTTACGTAGCCACCATCTTCCGTAGCAATATAAGCCCGCTGACTAGGGCAGTCCTTCATAACGTGGCCTAATCCTTTGCATCAGTGACACTGGATTGCTGCAGAACGTGTAGTAGAGGCCGCCGAGGAGGTGGGCGCCTTGGATGCTGCAGCCTTGGTGCTCTCAGAATGGGCTGTAGATGCAGAAGGTGTTGATGTAGCCGCCGGTCGAGAAGGTGGTGGTGGTCGCTGCTGCTGCCCACTTGAGCGTGAAGTGGCACCACCAATGTTGGTCCTCATGCTGCGTTGTGGTTGTTGGCGACCCTGCAATTCTTTTTCTACAAGTATAGCAAGATGGAAAAGACGAGTGCTAGTATTGTATTCTTTATAATCAATGATATCCTGAATTTCACGTCTTAAACCACCATAAAAACGGGCCATTTTATCCTCATTATCCTCCTCAATTTCAGCACGCATGCAACCTATTTGCAACTCCTGATAATACTCCTCTACCGATTTATTTCCTTGGTTTAGGCGCTGCAATTTTTTTCTCAAATCACGTTTATATGAAGGAGGAACCCATCTACCACACATTTGCCGTTTTAACATACCGCAATTTTGTGGTTCATTGCCAACCTGAACTATTTCAGTCCACCAAAGAAGAGCATATCCAGTGAAGTCACTAGTAGCTAAGCGCACGCGGTGGATAGCAGGAACCATGTGAGCATTAAATTTTTGTTCGACTGACATCTCCCAATATAAATATGCATCTGGATCATAGGTGCCAGCAAAATGAGGTACTGAAAATTTTACCTTAGAGTAGGGATCATTGTTCCTGCAGTTGTCATTGTTACCTCGTGGATGGCGGTTGTGGTGGCCGCCCATACCTTGATGATTGAACTGAAAGCGATGACGTGCAGCCTCGTCAGGGTCAATGCCATTGTTCCCAGCATAGGATAGGTCATCTTCATCCTCAACATGGTCGTCTTCCTCCTCAACATGGTTGTCGTCGGCTTGTGCAGCAGGCAATCGTGTCTCTAGGGCAGTCATCCGGTCCCCTATGTCAGCCACAGTACGCGCGAGACATTCGATGGAGTGTTGGGTCTGCCGTTGAGACTCCAGTAGAGCACGTCGTGAGACACAGTCATTAAAATCAGATGGAGGGGTACCGTTGTTATCTGCCATGTTAGTGAAAAGACAAAACAACAAAAAACAATCCTTATGGAAAGCAACTAGGTGGGGTGGTGGGTGTGTGGTGGAAGCAATCCGTCAAGCGCCTTACCCACGCTTGCAAGTGTTCTTACCATGCCGCAGTGAGGTAACCGGCCTACAGGTGACGAACCAAGTGGAGTGTGGTGGGCGATTGCAAGATATGAACCTGTCCTGACCAAGAGAAGGTGTAGCTGGGAAGGCAACGTAAGTAGCAAGGAATAGCGATAGTAATAACAGTTAAACCAAGTTCAATAAGTGTTCCCTAGTACTCGTCAAAGTTGCTGGCCTTATTGCTACCAAGGTGAAAATTCAAGCAATAGAGGGAAACTATGTGCCCAAAACTCAAGTGGAGGCAGAACAAGATAGCAAACGACATGACCGGTTCTCTTTTGCTTCTCATAATCTCGTTTCTTTTCTTTTCTCTTTTTTTCACTATATTTTTTTTGAACAAGGATGACAAGAGATGCAACTACAAAAATTGGCACCTGCAACTGAGGTGGGATGTGGTTCACAGAAATTCAACAAGTTCTCTGAACGGCGTGCAAAAAACTTTGACCAAATTTTTTCTTTATCTTCCTGATTTTTTTGGCAATTCTAATGAAGGCTAACAGGGGGAACCCGTGTTAGGGTCAGCTCCAAATTGGGTCAAGAAGATGCTCAAAAAATTTCAGATTTTTCTGCCAAACGAGTGAAAAGTTATGCCTGTTTTACCGAAGGGGGTCACAAGGACTCGATGTGGAAACCGACTAGGGTTGTGGATGGGGTTTTCGGGTGGGGAATTTTTTTGAGACACAAGATCAACTACTACTCAAACGACACAAAGGGATGACTAAACCAGCAACAAGACTCGACCAAGAACACAAACTCAACAAAGTTAAAAACTGAAATTAAAATCGCAAGGCACAAAGGGGTTTTCGGTGGGGATTTTTTTGTGAGGGTTTTCTGGACTCTAGGTAAAAATAAAAGAAGATCGAGATTACCTAACGGGAAATCTGAGCTCTGATACCAACTAATGGGGGATTGGTCCCGATCATCCGCTAGGTAAGGATAACTTGGATTGGTGGAGAATCTCGACGTTGACGATCCAAGGCTCCGGTCCGACGGATCAAAACCTTGCAATCGCTACACCACTGTCTCCGTCGGTTATCAACCACGCAGGGCGCGATTGACCTCGCCACGAAGGCTACTTCCTGCAAGTGAACCCAAGAACACAAGCAAGAACAGGAAGAACACAAGTCGAATGCCAAATCACAGATGAACTATGATGAGGAGAGGTTTCACAAACGCTGATGCAGCAGCCAATCGGTCCGGTGCAGGAGCGGGATCTAAACACACAAGTGTAGATGCAAACAAAGCAAAACCTAACCCTAAAGATGGCTGGCGTGAGTATATAAGGCGTGGGCAGCCTGTAGGAGGCGCACACGACTCAGACTATGGGCCAGCACGGCCTCCAACTCAGTACAAGGTCCAACTCGGCCCAGTTCTGTCATGCAGGACTGTTTCAGTCACACAGGACGACTCAAGACTCCAAAAGAGGCGAAACCAACGCCAAAAGATCCGAGTACTCCTTATCTTTCCAAAAAGTCCAAGAACGTGCCAATCGGACTTCGTATGAGGAAGTTATGCCCATTTTGGTGCATGGTAGTTGATGTAGTCCGAACCAGCAAATTCTCGACTTCAAATCATCCGTGCAACTCCGTCTTCAACTCCAACTCTCCTATTCCATCTCCCATGTTCCTAATCAACAAAATATCACTAGTATTCAGTAGCATCACATCCAAACAAATATTAACATAGTTGCTAAGGAAAGAATTAACCTGTAATTGAATTGTAGGTTGATGGTGCATGTGTGTATCATGTTGGTGCATTTGTGTATCATGGTGGTGCAGGTGTGTATCATGTTGGTGCATGTGTGTATCATGGTGGTGCATGTGTGTATCATGTGAAGTGATGTCCTCATCATACCTCGTAGAATGAAATCCTTCAAAAGAAACGACAACAAAGCCTCCCCCTCTTTATCTAGATTTTTGTCGCCATTGTACGAACAAAATTAAATGCGAACTCTGGTAGAGCTCGAGGAGGAAGAAGGTGCGCATTTATAGCCAGAATAGTAGTGGTGATCGCAAATGATGTCATCAATAATTTAGTGGCGGACAACGTAGTAGCGGCGGGCAGCACCAACACCCGCCACTACTATTGGTAAAATAGTGGCGGTTCAGGCTGACGTCAGCACCGACCGCCACTACTTACCAATAGTAGCGGGCATCTAATGGCCCGCCACTACAGTGGAAAACTCCAACGCCACTACAGTAGCAATTTGTAGTAGTGGTACTCTTTTCCGTCCACCTCCTGGGTTAGCACGGCCCCAGTCACGCTTTCTTCAGTGGCGATGTATAGCTGAAACGGAATTCCGGCTTTTGGTGCCCTCACAACGGGTGGTGATGACAAGCACTCCTTGATCTTTTCAAAGGCGCTTTGCTGACTTTCCCCCTAAGTGAACTCAGCTTCATTCTTTAGCTAGAGTATGGGGACAAAGGCATTAATCATGTCAGACAAGTTAGATATAAAGCAACGCAAATAATTTATCTTGCCTAGCAACTTCTGCACATCTTTCTTGCATGCCGGTGCTACAGAATTTCTAATCATATCAAGCCTCTCAGGATCAATCTCTATACCTCTTTCATGAATCATGAACCTAAGAACTTGCCTGTCGACACACTGAAATCAAATTTGAGCGGGTTCATTTTCAAGCCATACTACCGCATCCTATCAAAAGCAACTTTCAAATCGACTAGATGGTTTCCCATAGCGTCCGATTTGACTACCACATCATCTATGTAAACTTTTAACATAACTCCTAGCAAGTCATGAAAGATTAAGTTCATAGCACGTTGATATGTAGTGCCAGTATTCTTTAAACCGAAAGTCATAACGACCCACTCGAATAAACTAACAAAACCAGGGCATCGAAAGGTTGCCTTGTAGACGTCCTCTTTGGCCATAAAGATTTGATTATAACCAGCATTGCTATCAAGAAAACTTAGTACCTTGTGTCCAGAAGCATCATTGATTAGCATGTCGGCTATCGGCATTGGATACTGTTGGGGGAAAATATCTCATCTTCGGAGTTATTGCCACAACAGCATAAAAGCAGATAGTGGATTCGAAGGTTTCCAGACGTCCATCTTCGAAGATACCCTGAGTCAAGCTCGAAGTACAAAGATAGGCATTGGTTCGGAGTACATCTTCGAACTAAGGCTCTTTGAGATATTTATTGCCAGCTAAGATAGAAGATTTATCTTTTATATTATTAGATTAGTCTTTTACCATTTTAGCCCTATCAAGGGTACCGAATAGTTTCCACTATGTCGGTTGTAACAGAGGGGTAAATAGGTCTTTTCCTTAATATTTGGGCCTATAAATACCCCCCATTTCACCCTGTAATAGGGACCGAATACAAGTTATTCAATACACACTTTCGAACTATTCTAAGTTGTTATCCTTTCGGAGGCTTAGAACAGTTCTCTTCGCAAACACTTCGTTTGTTAGTTTCTATTCTACAGAAACCTATTAGCGTAATCTTTCACGCCAACAGTTGGCGCCGTCCGTGGGGA
This sequence comes from Zizania palustris, assembly GCA_019279435.1. Taxonomy (NCBI): domain Eukaryota; kingdom Viridiplantae; phylum Streptophyta; class Magnoliopsida; order Poales; family Poaceae; genus Zizania; species Zizania palustris. Next base: position 4,892,944 of record JAAALK010000286.1, on the reverse strand, counting down.
ACCTAGTCAGAAAAACTTCGTTCTCTACCAATTTCTTACATCATGCCTCCTAAGCGGAGCGCACCCCGCAATCCCGTTCGGAGGTCTTCTCGGATCTCCGGAGAGATACCATTTGACATGGTTGAAGTCGGAGGGCCTTCGACATTCCCTCCACAAACTCCAGAAGGGGCTTCCATCCCTCGAACATACGAAGCTTCTCCGCCAACCCCTTCCATACTTCGACCACCTGGAGTCCCTCCACCACCCTCCATCCCACTTCGAACTGATCCTACTAGTTCTCAAGACCCGGAAGATCCTTCCGGAGGAGATGAAGCCAATCTTGGAGATATGGCCACTCAAATGGCCAACCTTCAAGCTGAAGTAACAAGGTGGCGACAAGAAGCTGCGAACAGACTTCGCTCTCAAGCCATCCCAACTATCCCAGAAGTGCCCGAAGACGATGAACTCGATTATCCCGAAACCCCGGAGAACGCCTCCTTCGACAATGAATCTCCGCTGCATCCTGAGCTGCAGAAAGTTCGCTTTGATCCAAAGTTTAAAACTTCGAAGCTCTGTAAGTATGCCGGAGACGAAGATCCCGGAGAGTTCGTCCGTTCTTATGCCCTAGCAATTGAAGCTAGCGGAGGAGTTCGAGACACCATGGCGAAGTGCTTCCCCTTAGCTCTTCAAGGAGTGGCATTAAGGTGGTTCTGGGCTTTGAAGCCAGGATCAATTAATACATGGGGGCAGCTGAAGAAGAAGTTTATAAGCAATTTTCAAGGCACCTTCGTGCCTCCCATGTCAACAGGAAGCCTTTTCCAGGTGAAACAGCTCCCCGGAGAGACATTGAGGCAATATTTCAAGCGATTCGCTCATACGAAGTCGCAGATTCGGGGGTTGTCCGCATCTTCGGTAGTTGATGCAGCTCGGGAGGGTGTCACTCATCAAGGCCTCCTGGATAAGCTCCATCGGAAAAGCATCTCCTCGGTCTCTCAGTTGATGTTATACTTCGAGGAGTATGCGAGGTCAGAAGAGGGTTGGCTTCGAAGAACAGCCGCTACTTCATCCATATTGCAAGAAGTTAAAGTAGAAGTGAAAACTTCGGCACAGCCGCAAGAACCAGTCTTTGAAGTTCAACATGATCGGAGAAGAGGGCAAAAGCACCCTCGCTCTGAAGTCATGAATATTGCACCCCCACAGAAGTTTACACAGAGAGTTCCACAGTCTTCGGGGAACAAGACCGGCGGCTGGAGGCCGCCAGGGAAAACGGCTGGTAAGGGCCAGACCCTTTTCTGCTGCATCCATGGAGAAAATCGAAGCCATGCAACTGATACTTGCAAGGCTATACTTACTCTAAGGGGAGAGTATCTAGAAAGAACTTCGGGTCGAGGTACTACCGACCGAGTTCCAGCTGCAACGCGCCCAGAGCCGGTCCAGGCTGTGGCGCGAATAGAAAACTTTGATGCTGCAAGACACCCTCCAGTGGCCAATGTTATGCCACCTCCGAAGCAAGAGGAAGGGCAAGATCGAGGGAAAAGAGTAGTTCTCCCCATCTCCGGAGGAGGTACCCTCGGAAGCATGTCAAAGAGACAGCGAAGGGACTACGTCAGAGAAGTAGGCCATATTGGGACTTCGTCGTCTGCAGCTGCAATGCCGGAGTGGTCTCATGTACCGATATCCTTTTCTGCGGAGGATGCAGCTGGCATTAAGTTCCCGCATGCAGATCCACTTGTTATCACTGCTGCTATTGCGGGCACTGAAGTTCGAAGGGCGTTGATTGACGGAGGTAGTTCGGCAGATATCATTTTTGTTCAAGCCTTCGATCAATTGTGCATTTCCAGGAAACATCTTCTTCCAGCGGCTCGTCCTTTGCAAGGCTTCGCAGGACCTCCGCTTGATGCACTTGGCCAAATAGGCCTGGAAGTTACCTTCGGAGAAGGTTTGTTGGCCCGAACTGAGGAAGTAATCTTCGATGTTGTAGATGCCCCGTATGCTTACAACGTCATCTTCGGAAGAGGCATGCTAAACCAGTTCGGAGCTGTGGCGCATCACAATTATTTGTGCATGAAGATGCCCACACAAGCAGGAGTCCTTACTGTCTTCGGAGATCAAGCTATTTCTCGGAGAGCGGAGTATGGTCATGGTCCCCCCCTTGATCCAAGACAAGTAAACAATGTACAAGACAATGAAGAAATTTTTTCAGCCTCCTCCGAAGCTTCGAAGAAATCCTTCCCGAGACCAAGTCCTGAAGGAGAGATTGCAGCGAAGGTCATTGTTAAAGATGGCAAAGAGTATACATTTCAATTTGGTAAAGATTTACCTCCAGAAGTTGCAACCTCCTTGGAGAAGGTGGTGGAAGAGAATTTGGATGTCTTCGCTTGGTCTGACGAAGATATCACCGGAGTTGATTGGGATATCATTGAACATAGTTTACTTGTAAACCCGAAGGCCCGGCCTGTTCGGCAAGGACTCCGCAAAATGTCTTCAGAAAGAGCTGCTCTAGCGAAGGATGAAGTTGAGAAATTATTGAAGGCTGGGATTATCAGAGAAGTGGCTCACACAGAATGGTTAGCCAACCCAGTCTTTGTCAGAAAGAAGTCTTCCGGGAAGTGGCGCATGTGCAGTGATTTCACATCCTTGAATAAAGCATGCCTTCGTGACCCCTACCCCATGCCCCGAATTGATCAATTGGTTGACTCCACCGCAGGTTCGGAGTTATTAAGCTTCCTTGACGCGTATTCTGGTTATCATCAAATATGGTTGAAGCGCGAAGATGAGATCAAGACAAGCTTCGTAACTCCTTCGGGAGTCTTCTGTTATGTAAGAATGCCCTTCGGCTTAAGAAATGCCGGGGCTACTTTTTCGAGGTTAGTTGCTAAGGCTCTAGGTCATCAATTAGGTCGCAATGTGGAGGCCTATATGGATGATATTGTAATAAAGAGTGCTTTAAAACACCAGCTTAGCCTAGACTTAGCAGAAACATTCAATACCCTTCGGGCATGTGGGATCCGTCTTAACCCCGAAAAATGTATCTTCGGAGCTAAGGCTGGAAAGTTGTTAGGGTATTTAGTTTCAAGCAGGGGAATTGAAGCTAGCCCTACTCAAATAACTGCGCTGCAAAAAATGGCTCCTCCGGAAAATTTAAAGCAAGTGCAAAAGCTGACTGGGCGTCTGGCAGCACTTAGCAGGTTTTTATCAAGGTCTGCGGAGAGAAGCTTGCCTATATTTAAAGCATTGAAAGGGTCCGAAGATTTTGCATGGACACCGGAGTGTCAGAAAAGGTTCGAAGATATTAAAGAGTATCTCAGTAATCTTGCTACACTCACGGTGCCTACTGCGGACGAAACCCTACTTCTTTACCTTGCAGCTACAGGTTCTGCTGTCAGTGCAGTCCTTGTCAGAGAAGTGGATTTCAATGGGAAGTTGGTCCAAAATCCTGTTTACTTTGTATCCGAAGCATTATCAGGAGCGAAGACAAGATACTCCGAACTTGAGAAGTTCGTTTATGCTCTGATAATGGCTTCGAGGAAATTAAGACATTATTTTTTGGCACACAATGTAATTGTACCAACTTCGTATCCTTTAGGAGATATGCTTCGAAGTAAGGATTCCACTGGAAGGATTGGGAAGTGGGCAGTTGAGCTAGCACCCTTCGGCATATCTTTCTTGGCAAGGACAGCAATCAAATCGCAAGTCGTAGCAGATTTTGTAGCAGAATCGACTCCACCTGCAAATTTGGTTCCGGAGAAGTCAAGTGACGGAGTTTGGACTGTTTACTCCGATGGGGCTTTCCAAGCATCCGGAGCAGGCATTGGAGCAGTATTAATTTCACTTTCGGGGCAAAGAGCAATGTACTCCGCAAGACTCAACTTTAAGTCTACCAATAATATAGCGGAGTATGAAGGGATTTTATTGGGACTCCGAAAAGCACGTGCTCTAGGGGCTACAAGAATTATTATAAAGACAGATTCTCAGATAGTAGCCGGGCACGTAGATAAAAGTTTTCAGGTTCGGCATCCACAGCTTGCAAAGTACTTAGAAGAAATCCGTAAAATCGAAGCACACTTCAAGGGTATTTCCATTCGGAGTATACCAAGAGCAGAAAATGTGCAAGCAGACATTTTAGCAAAAGCTGCAGCCGGAGCTGTGGATGTGCCAGAAGAAGCTTTTTATGAGGAGCTCAGCATACCTTCGGTGCCACAAATTCCCTCTGCAGAGATTCTTTGCATTCCTAGTGCAGATTGGAAAAATTCAATCATGGAACTTTTACAAGGAGGAACAAATTTGCCCTCAGAGCCACAACTGTCAAGATTAAAGCTTAGAGCTAGAAATTATCAAATAATCAACGGTATTTTGTACAAGGCCGGAGTATGTTCCCCTCTACTCCGATGTATATCTCAAGCCGAAGGTCAAGAAATTCTTCGAGAAATTCACGAAGGCCTTTGTGGTAGCCATGTAGCCCCTCGAGCTTTGGCAGGAAAAACACTTCGCCAGGGGCTTTACTGGCCTACAATAACAGCTGATGCGGAGAGCTTAGTCCGCACTTGTGAAGGATGCCAGTGGATGGGTCGACGAAGTCATCGCCCACCAACAGCTCTTCAAGTCATTGCTCCGGTATGGCCTATGGCCAGATGGGGTATGGATTTAATTGGACCCTTTCCAGTAGCCAAAGGAAATTTGAAGTTCGCAGTGGTAGCTATTGAGTATTGTTCTAAGTGGGTGGAAGCAGAGCCCTTGACAGCTATCACTTCGAACAATGTACAGAAATTCTTTTGGAAGAACATCATTTGCCGGTTCGGAGTGCCTAGACAACTCACAGTTGATAATGGAACACAGTTCGATGCAGAACCCTTCAGGAAGTTTTGCGAAGATCTAGGCATCCAGTTATGTTTTGCTGCAGTGAGGCATCCTCAGTCTAATGGAGCCGTAGAACGAGCCAATGGAAATATTTTGTCAGGGCTAAATCGAAGGATTGTAGGATTAGCAAAGGGACTGTGGACCGAAGAGCTTCCGAAGATTTTGTGGTCCATTCGGACTACGCAAACAAGGTCCACAGGTTTTACTCCATTCAGACTACTATTCGGAGATGAAGCTATGACTCCAACAGAGCTCAAAGGAGGATCGTTTCGCAGCACCAAACCGGAGATTGAAGAAGAAAGACAAGCTTCGTTAGATTTATCCGAAGAAACAAGACTTTGAGCTGTAGCGAATTTATCAAAGTATCACCGACAAACGAAGGCTTGGTTTGACCCGAAGGTTAAGCTCAATGAACTAAGACCGGGTCATCTTGTTCTACGAAGTATTATAGCGCCAGGGAAGTTAGGAAATAAATGGGAAGGTCCATACCTAATTGTTCGTTCAGGACGCCCTGGCTCTTTCAAATTAGCTAATTTAGAAGGTGAAGAGTTAGCACATACTTGGCATGCGGAGCACCTAAAGCGATACTTCGCATAAGGGCTCCTTGTAACTCACTTGTAATCATCTTCCAAATTAATAAAGCATATGATCCTGATAGTGCCTTTCCCTCATAGACTTCCAGCTTCCGAGTGGACGCACTGGAACCGCGGGGTCGACCGAGAGGGAAGTGTCATGAAGCTGGGTTGTATTTTCGGACTTCGAACCATTGGTTCGAAGCTTCCGACGTGGGGGCTGACATAATCCGGAGTCCAAGCCACTGGCTTGTAGGCATCCGTAAAAGAGCCCAAAACCACATCATACGGAGTCCAAGCCATTGGCTGGTAGACTTCCGTAAAAAGATCCGAAGGTGGCCAAAACATGCGGAGTCCAAGCCATTGGCTGGTAGACTTCCGTAAAAAGAGCCGAAGGTGGCCAAAACATGCGGAGTCCAAGCCATTAGCTGGTAGACTTCCGTAAAAAGAGCCGAAGGTGGCCAAATCCTGTGAAGTCCAAGCCATTGGCTGGTAGACTTCCGCAAAAAGAGCCGAAGGTGGCCAAAATATACGGAGTCCAAGCCATTGGCTGGTAGACATCCGTAAAAAGAGTCCAAAGAGACCATTGCAAACTCCGAACCATTGGTTCGACAGAGATCGCAAAAAAGAGCCGAAGGTGGCTAAAGAAAAACAGAGTTTGAGCCATGAGCTTCGAATGTCTATTAACACAGTCCAAAGTGACAAATTATCCAAGATACTAAGGTATCTTGCAAGTTATCTCAAATGATTTCTTTCAAAAAACAAAGGTACTAAGTTGCCATTCTTCTAACTACAAATAGTCGAAGACATTTTATAAGATTTTAAAAGATCTTTAAATTGCAGAGAGGTTCCGAACCCCCAAAAAATTGTACTCCGAAGTTTTTTCTTTGCGCATAACCATCTTTGAATACAGTTCGAAGTTGCTTATACCCAAAGAGGGGCTAATAAATATGGAGACAATTTTAAATCGGTATTCATTATTCAAACGAATGTGTTTACAGATTACATCCTGAGAAATTGGTATCTATACCAAGAAGGAATCGAATAACTCTTCGGTCCCTAGAGCTAGGGGTGGAACGACTAGTTCCAGCGCCGGGAGTTCTAATAACTTTGCGTTTAACTCTCTTGCCCCCCTTCGAAGCTCTAAAATCCTTCTGTTCTTGTTGAAGCTCGGCCCAAGTTCGAAGCCGTTCGGGGCTCCTTTCCGAGCTTCCAAGTTCTTCAGGCTTTTTATTTTGAGCTTCATCTTCGTCTTCAGACCATATAACGTCTTCAGAAGACGAAGTGTTTAAGTTAACCTCTTTTTCTTCCTCTTTAATATAAGACAATATATCTTTGATTACTTCGGGCGCAATTACACCAGAGTCATTTCGAGGAATTAGAAATCGAGGACGTTTGTAAGCTTTTAGAAGATCGAAGGTGGTCCATAATGAGCGAACTTCGTCGTTAAGGTCTAACACTTCGATATTTTCCGTAAGAGGCAAAGCCTAAAAATATGACAAACAAATTTTCATTGATAAATGTTTATAAGCATAAAGCTTTACATGGCCAAAAATCCTAAGGTATTTCTAAACCTGCGGGTTCGGAGGAGGCTGACTGCTCGAAACTTGGGTCTGAACTTGCTTCTGGCGTTGGCCTTCGTCGATCCAAGCCTTGATCGTGGAACGACCTTCGGCTCTCCATGAAGTTTGGAAGGCTCGCCAGGCAGCAGCCACACCTTCGGAAGGTGTCAGAAGTCGCTCGTCGTCGAAGGTGATTGGGCCCAGATCTTCGTAGTAACGAAGTAGGCCAACAGCAGATACTTGTCCGGAGAGTTCTCCGTATCTAATGCCTGCTGTCTTCATCTGCTTCGCCACTCCTTGGATCCTTTTCAACCGGCGCAGAAGAGTGATGTTATCGTCAGAAGGAAGTATCCCAGTAGTACCGAAGTACTCTAGGACATCTAACAACTGATTCATAACTTCCACAGCCACCTTCTCAGACTTCAGCTTGTCTTCGTTCAATGCATCCTTCGTCGAAGTGACTTCGCCCAAAACCCCAGAAAGTCTAGCATTTTCAGTGGTCAAAATATTCTTTTGATTTAGCAGCTGGCTAGCTTCCTCTTGGAGTCTGACAAGCTCGGACCCCGCAGTAGCGTGCTCCGCCCGCAACTTTTCAACTTCTGCTCGAAGCACAATTCTTTCAGCTTCGAGCTCTTTTTTCGCAGCCTCCAAACTTTGCCTGGCCCTTCGCTCTGTCGACACTATATTGTCCATTTGAGCCACTCGACTTTCGGAGATGTTAAGATTCCTTTGAAGGACGTTATTTTCCTCCCGAAGACGAGCGATCTCTTCATCATTGCATATATTCGCAGCTCGGGCCAAGACAATTTGCTGCAAAAATAAAAACTAAGGTAAATATTTATTCGTAGATGAATTCTTTGTTATTTCGCAGTTGCTTCATACCTGATAGGCTGCACGTTCTATAGCGGCATTAAGCTCCGTCCTATCCGCCTTGCTCAAAATGGCCACTAAGTTGGTCTCCCCAATGTCACGGCTAGCTCGATCCAAAGGTTCGAGCAAAGTCCGAAGACCAGTTGTTTGCCCTAAGAAAGGAGCTAGCAAGGGGAGCATGCTTATTGCCTGTTGGTCGTCTTCGTCCAGCGAAGGACCAGAGCTTTGGCCTGTGGTCTTCGGAGCCACTGGAGACTGGCCCTCCCCGGAAGATTGGCTCTCGTCTGTTGAATCAGACGGAGTTGATCCGGAGCTCACAGCAGGGAGGGGCTCTATATGTCTTTTGCCTCTTCCAGGTCCCATTTGAGTAACTCTTTGGGTTGGCTCCGAAGTCGTCGAAGGTCCAGGAATTATTTATTCTTGGCGGACCTCTTCCATAGGAGTGGACTCTGTAAAAAAAGTATTATACATTGTATAAATATACAAAATAAACACAAAAGAGTTATTCGAAGTATACCTTCGACATTTTGCAGAGGAGTCATCATCGGACTGTTCGGCGGATCGAAGGCTAGATCTTCATCCGAATCAGCCGTTAAGTCTTGGACTGCAGGAGCATCGTCCTGAGCAGTCCTTGTTGCCTCTTCGGGAATCGAAGCTATAGTGACTTCGACCCCACTTTCATTCACAGGAACTTCGTCCTGAGAAATATCTTCTTGAACTGCCGAAGTCCTTGTTTGCTCAGGATTATCTTGGGACTCCGGCGCGTTCGCAGGTACTTCAGCTTGTGCAGTCTTTTGAGTTTCATTTTCTTCTATTAGACGCACAAGCAATCTCCCTTCATCCTCTTGGGAGTCGGAAACTGAAGCCCTTGAGCTCGAAGGTGCAGGATTCGAAGGTGCAAGATTTTTGGCTTCCGAGCCACATTCTTCACCGGAGTCTTTGCAGAGCTCGAAGTCCCAGCTTCGGCTTTCCTCTTCTTAGGTCCTTTCTCCGAAGGCACCCAATCCATCAGAGGGGGCGGAGTGATTTCCAACATTCCCCATACTCTGTGAAATCTTTCCCAACTCCCGACCAATTTGATTCTCCATTCTTTTTCGGTCGGAGTTGGAGCGCCCAAAATCTTCTCCGAAGCCCTTATAATTTGTTCCGAAGTAACAGGGGCTGAAGAAGCTAACAAATAAATCAAGTTAGTTTTTCTTCGAATGAATATGCATAATACATGTTGTTTTCGAAGTTACCTGCAGGGCTCGAAGTCAAGGTGATCTTTCGGAGACCGCCTTCCGAATCCTCTTCGAAGATGATAGGCCAGTTGGCCATCAGCGGAGAGATTTGTAACCCGAGGAATTCTTCGGCTAAGTCACGAATGCTCAACCTTCGGCTAATCCTCTGAAGTAGGTTGAGGCGAGCTTCGAGCTGACCTTGGCCTGGATGCACTAAGGCTTCCTTCCGGAATTGTATTTCTTTCAGAGGTCTGGCCAGAGGATTGCCGGCCCCAACTTTGGCATAGAACCATCTCATGACCCAGTCTGTGTACCATCTTGCATTGATGGCCTTAGCAGGGAATTGTAGGGCATATTCATCCCGAAGCCTAAAATTGATGCTTCCGAAGGCTACCACTACTTTTTCACCTCCGGGGCCTACGAAGGTTTTAGGTTGGCATGAAGCCCTATGTAGCGCAGCGAAGATCTCTGCCCTTCCTTCACAGCCTTCGGCTCTCAGTGCCCACTCGAAGATAGCCAGCCGTGCTACTGCGTTCGGAGATAATTGAGGGAGGGTGACATGGAATAAATCAAGTACCTCCGCCAGGAAGTCAACTGCTGGGAGGCCCAAACCGGCTTCGAAGAAGGCTTCGAAGACAACCACTTCTCCTGGCCTCGGCGACGGGATGAGTTCTTTTCCAGGCTTGCGAATCATAACTCCGGTACTGATCTTTCCTTCTACTGCGATTGCCAGCGATTCCCTCTTGCAGGTAGAAGATCCCAGTTGGAAAGACTGGTCCAGATACTTCGTCGATGGCGGGCAGAGACTTTGATCTTCGATATTTTGGGGATTTCTCCCTCCTGCTGCCATGGATGTCGTAGCCGATGCTGGAGGCACCGTCGCCAATGTCGCCGCCGCTGCTGCTGCAGCCGCTTGCTGCCAAGCCAAGGCTGAAGGGGCTCCAGAACCCTTGGTCTTCACCATTGTAGTCACTCGGTTGCTTTGAGGAAAATGGAGGCTAGGGCTCAAAGAACTCAAGGGGCTCAAAAGGTTTTTGATTGCGAGAAAGCAGTGAAAAGGTAACCGGGTAAGTTCTAGGCTCTCTATTTATATCCTAGATTTCACATTCTTACCGTTAGTCCATGCTGTTTCGCATTCCTGCCCGTTACTTTTCTCCGAAATTAACGCTTTCTACAGTTTCCGTTAGGAACAAAAGGCTAACGGCTATTTTCTCTAAGTATAAAAGACTTTCGCACTTCATGAGTCGGTTCTAAGATAGTTCAAAAGTAATTATCTTAAAACTGATTCGGAGTTTATATCTTCATACATTTCGGAGATGAATTAAAATCTAATAACCCCTATGTCTGGTTATTTTTTCCTTCCATATACTGCTCTCCTAACATTACAGGTTAAACGGAGAAGCGTATTCGAGGGGCTACTGTTGGGGGAAAATATCTCATCTTCAGGGTTATTGCCACGACAGCATAAAAGCAGATAGTGGATTCGAAGGTTTCCAGATGTCCATCTTCGAAGATACCCTGAGTCAAGCTCGAAGTACAAAGATAGGCATTGGTTCGGAGTACATCTTCGAACTAAGGCTCTTTGAGATCTTTATTGCCACCTAAGATGGAAGATTTATCTTTTATATTATTAGATTAGTCTTTTTCCATTTTAGCCCTATCAAGGGTACCGAATAGTTTCCACTATGTCGGTTGTAATAGAGGGGTAAATAGGTCTTTTCCTTAATATTTGGGCCTATAAATACCCCCCATTTCACCTTGTAATAGGGACCGAATACAAGTTATTCAATACACACTTTCGAACTATTCTAAGTTGTTATCCTTTCGGAGGCTTAGAACAATTCTCTTCGCAAACACTTCGTTTGTTAGTTTCTATTCTACAGAAACCTATTAGCGTAATCTTTTACGCCAACAGATACTCGTCTTTCGGAGTGGCCTTGTTCAAATCCCTGAAATCAATACAAACTCGTATTTTGCTGCTCCCTTCTTTTCTAGAGGCACAATGTTAGTGACCCATTCAGCATACCTACATGGCCTAATAAATTCAGCTTTGAGTAGTCGCTCCACTTCTTCTCTAACTCGATCATAGATGGCCGAATTAAAGCGACGCGGAGGCTGTTTATAAGGCCTAAATCTGGATTTGATAGGTAGCCAATGCTTCACAAGCTCGCGTCTTAGCCCCGGCATCTCGCTGTACTCCCGTGTGAAACAATCGACATACGACCGAAGCAACTTTATCACTTCGGCCTTTTCATCAGGCTGCAAATGTTGGTTTACAAAAGTCGGCCTTGGGATGCTACCATCGCCTATATCAACTTCTTCCAAAGGGTCGGCCGACTTAAAACCTTGCCCTAATTTCTCTACTTTGCTAAAGTCTTCGATGGCTTTGGCAATACCGTCTTTAGTAAACTGATACTGCTCTACACGAGACTTTAGCCAATCCAGATTACTCTTGCTTGACATGACTGCTAATTTAGAAACAGTCGTGCTACACTAGCCGGCTTTACAGACACTAGTACAAAACGTCCTCGAGACACGCTAACAAAATCATAATCCAAAAGGTCTCTACCTGATAGACATTCTACTTTGTTGTGTACGGCGTCAATGGACACATCGGCCAATGCTACTTGGGCCTAAGTGTCTGCAGGTATGAACTCTACTTCATCGCTGTCCCACTGAATTAGGAATTGGTGCAAAGTAGAAGGAATGCAACAGTTTGAGTGAATCCAATCATGCCCAAGCAGTACACTGTAGTTACCTTGCACATCGACGACGAAGAATGCTATTGGAAATGTCTTGTTGCCTACTGTCAACTCCATGGAGAGCACGCCTTTGGACCCGGAACTCTCACCGTTGAAGCCATTGAGCATCAAGTTGGTTTTCTTCAGGTCATCCTCATCCCTGCCAAGTTTCTTCAATATCGAGTAAGGCATTAGGTTAACAGTGGCGCCACCGTCAACAAGCATCCGGGAGATCGGCTTTCCATCAATGTGGCCCCTGACGTAGAGAGGCTTTAGATGGTGAGCCGAGTCCTCGGGTTTCTCAAAAGATAGCATTGCGTGGGCCAAGGTTCAACTGAGCAACCTCAGCCTCGTCTTGTGGTAGGGCGAACTCAGCGATCAGCATGACGACGTTGATATCCATTGCCTGGGGTACGGGTCCCTCAGAGACAGGCGAGTAGTCGTCGTCGAGCATGTCGTCTTCGTCGTTGCTCGGACTAGGAGTTGGGTTGGTCATCTCAACCGGCTTAATCCTCCATACCTGTCTCGTAGCTTGCCGAGTGCAGATTTCTTCAAAGATAGCGTCTCACTCATCCTCGGCATTCTTCTCGTGCATCTCCTGTGCCCGTAGCTGTGGTAGGCGCCTCTTTTGTGATTTGTACATACCTAGAGGTGCCAAAGATGGTTGTGGCCTGGTGCCAGGTGCCACTGCCCGGTTCCTATTAATTTTGGCTGAAGTGGTACTATCCAGCTTTCCCTCGCATGTTCTGCCTTTAGAGGGGCCTTCGCTGCAGACCCTGGCAATCGGATCGGCCTCGTTCGATCGATCGGACTAGGCTCCGCCGTGGGCTTCGGTTAGAGTAAGAGACTTACCTCTGTCCGTCTTCGGTGAAGGGGCCTTTGGGATTGGGACTTCCTGAGACCCTACTCTGACTGTGATAGCTTCGGACTCCCTATCCTTTGCCTCTTCACGTTCATCTTCTCTGACTTCGTTCTACATGAGCCGATTCAGAGGTACCACGAACAGCCTGTGGATGATGCCTACCTCCGCTGTGTCTGCTTGCTCCTGCCAGTCATAATACTATGAAGGAAAACAAGGAATAGTGTTATGTTGCTGAGGAGCCATGCTGAATAGCGTGGGCCTCATGGCTCCAGATGTGATGAGTCATTGTCAACGATAGTCAAAGAGGACTAAAAGAGAGGAGATCTGTTATTTCATGGGCCGCGTGTGACTCAGGTACACGGGCAGCAAGCGACTGTCGGGCAGAGGAGGCTGTGAAGTCGGGCTGGCCCAATCCGGGTACATGGGCCAGGAGCAGCAGAAGACCCACTGGGCTATTGACCAGGGTTGACTTAGGTACACGGGTGGTGAGTGATTGCCGGGCTGAGAGAGCTGCGGAATCGGGCCGGCCCAATCTGGGTACCTGGTGCAAAGTTAGTGGAGGCTTTGTCAGTTTCGGCGCAAAACTGACAATCGTTGATTCTGTATCGGACTGTCTAGAAAAGAAGCCGTAGTCGCTACGAAAGCTTAGCTTCCGGATAAGTCATCTGTATCTCTAGGCCCACAGTCAGTTAGTCATGTTTGTAAAAATTCCTAAGGGCAGTTGAGTCTTTTCCTTTATTTTAGCATCTATAAAAACCCTAAGGGGCTGGTGGAATATTCTAGGCCATTGGGCAGCCTATAAATAGGGCCTCAATCCCTAGGGTTGGTCTACCCTTTCGCTGAAATCATTTTCTATTCTATTGGGTCATTTTGTTCCATGCATTCTCTCTCTTGCTCTCCTGTTTGTGCGCCGCCAGGATCTGATTGGTGCCATGTTCATTACTGCATTCCCTCGGTTCTATTTGTCCTAGTGAGATTCTATCTCCTATTCTTGTTGAGGTACGTGCATTGATTTCTCTGAATCAGAAGCTTCGGTTTGGTGTGTGCTGTTGTTTTTATTCCTGAGAATGTGTCTCTGTTGCGTTTGTTCTTCACACAAGTAGTACTACTTCCCTGTAGCAACAGTACACTAGTACTCTAGGCTTGCTTTTTCCTGCGTAGCTTTTTGATCGAGTGACAGGGCCAAAGTCACTTTTCTGGTTGTTTCTGGCGAAGCCCCTTCTCTCTGTTCGAAGTCCCTCAGCTCCGTGAGGCAGGCTTCGATCTGACATCCTCGAGGGCTTCGCTTGAACTTCGACTTCACTTTGTGTACTGTGTTCCTAGCTTCGAAGTACATTTTTTGTGCTCTGTCTGCTTGACATACTTCGACAGTCTTTGCGAAGGTGTTCTCTGTCTTGAGCTGTTCGAAGTCAATACTTCGACAGGCTTCGAAGTTAGCTTCGAAGCTAGTCTCTCCGGTAGACTTCGCTCGACGTGAGTTCCTTCCTGCTGTCATTTTCAAAGGTCACAGTGTGTATGTTCGAAGCTTGTCGTTCGAAGTGTGTTTGTGATCTTCAACTTCTTGTGTGTCATCACTTGCAGGCTTCGATTCGAAGCTGGCCTGTGGTTCGAAGGTCATACCTCGGTATTGCTAGCTTCGAGGGTAGCCGTGTAGGCTTCGAGTTGGTCTTGCTGCAGCGTGTCTAGCTTCGCTTCTTTTTCGGAGGTTGATTTACTGTGAGCTTGTCCGAACTTCTCTGATCGAAGTCTAGGCTTCGAAGTACATTGTTCGAAGCAAGCTTCGATAGTCTCATATTTCGCTTCGAAGCATACTTCGCTTTTTGCTACACACGATCTAGGCTAGACCAAACAAACCTTCGGCACGTCAACGATAACCTTCGCTCGACTTCGACAAGCAACTCCGAAGCAGGCTTCGACCAGCGAGGCAGGCTTCGCCAAGTTCCGAACAGGAGACAAATTTGAACAGTAACTTCTCATCTCACTTTATCTACACTTAGATCATTCATTGAGAAGTTTGATCTGTCATGACTTGGATATTTTGTTTATCTGCTTGTTAGCACTGCTTTAGTGTTTCACTGATTTTAACATCAGTTGCTTCTAGGCTAGATACCTTTAGACTTAGGCAATCTGTTCATACTTTGCTACTTAGTCTTTTGAGGTGCGTTGGGTGTTGGGGGCAGGCCATTGATTCGAAAGAATTTTATAGGCGCCCATTCACCCCCCCCCTCTGGTCGCTACATTCGGTCCTACAAGTGGTATAAGAGCTTGGTTAGGGTTTTTCCATACCTTAACCGGTTCTAAACCCCAGTAGTGATCATGACTTCTCCTGGAAAGGTCCCATCCTTGGAAGCCTATGGCTATAACTATTGGAAGACTCACATGCGAGCCTATCTTATGAGCCAAGGCTCGGACATCTGGGACATCTGTGTTCACGATACGTTTGTCATTTTGCCAGTTGCTGAGCATGGTACTCCTGGTATTATTGCCCAGCATCTGAGCAATAGTAAAGTCGTGAACATTCTCTTTTCTGGTTTAGGTCCCACTGAGTTTGAGCGTGTGAGCCATCTCTCCACTGCGAGAGAGATCTGGGCTACCCTCAAGGCACACCATGAGGGAACAGCCCGGGTCAAGGCTTGGCTCTATCAGACCTACCGGCGTGAGTACGAGAACTTCACACAAAAGCCGGGTGAATCTGTTGAAGCATTGTTTGGTCATTTTCAATCGATCATTAACAAGCTTCGGGACAACAAGGCTGAGGGTGCTCAGTTAGTCTCAGATCACGAGCAGGCGCTCAAGGTTCTCCATACCTTGGACCCAAAGATCTGGGAGATCAAGGTATCCTCTATCGTTGAGAGCACTTATTATGATACCTTGACCATTTCTGAGTTGTTTAGCAAGCTGAAGGCCACTGAGGTTGATGTCCAGCTGAGATCAAATCTCACTGGTTCAGAATCAAAGTCCCTGGCCCTTGCTACACCTTCTGTTGATCGTTCCTCGTTGAGCTGTGCTGGGTTCTCTTTGATGTCTATCACTGAGGACCAGCTTGAGTCTTTGGGAGATGATGACTTGTGTCTCTTTAACAACCGGGTGCGTCGTGTCTATGACAAAAGAATGTTCAAAAGACATGGCACGAAATCCCGGTGCTTTGAGTGTGGTGATCCAGGACACTTCATCGCTGACTGCCCCAAGCGAAATGGACACAAGAAGGGCACCGGTGGTGGCCTCCACGACTCCGGCAAGCACGACAGCTCTTCCTTCAACAAGGGCAAGCTGAAGACCAGATTCTTCAAGAAGGCCCTGAAGGACTACCAGCGAGAGAACAACAAGCGCGACAAGGCCTTCTTCGCCGAGATGGAGAAGAGCTACTCCAAGCAGTCCACGTCTTCTTCCTCTTCATCAAGCTCAAGCGATGAGGAGATCGTCATCAGGAATGGGAAGGACAAGGATGATCCGGCGGGCCTCTGCTTCATGACTTTCGGGGACAAACCGAAGAGCCACTCACACCAGCGCCAAAGATCCCGCAAGAGCTTCTGCTCAATGGCTCTTGGGGATAAGGAAGAAAAGAGCTCCTCCGATGACTCCGACGACGACAACGAAAAGGTATCATCTTATGAGCGTGAAATTGTTGATTTACTTGAGAGCAATCGTCAGGAGTTAAAGTATCGGGAAAAACTGCTTAGGGGGGCTAAGAAAAGGATAGACGAGTTAGAGAGTGAGCTTGCCGTGGCCAACGACGGAATTGAGAGTCTATCTTCTTCCCCTTGCTTTGGTGATAGCAGTGAGTGCCCGAAGTATGAGGTGCTTCTGTGCGACCTGTCGACTCTGAAGTCCAGGTACACAGAAAGGATTGATGAGAGGGATGCTTTGGCCACTGAGCTCGAAAGCGCTCAACTGGATCTGAAAGATGCTCAAGCCATTGTCATCGCACCCTATGTTGATTGCCCATCTCATCTAGCTGCCTTAACTGAGCTGAAATCCAAGGGCATTGAGCATTTGGGTGATTTGGAGAGGTTGAGAGCTGAGCTTGCACAGACTAGGCTAGAGCTTGAGACACTGTCAGTTCCACCCACTGTCTGTGAGAACTGCCTGTCTCTTAGACTTGAGTTGATCAAACTGAAAGCCGAGAAGTCTGTCCAAGTAGAGAGTGAGTGTGAGACCTGCTTGTCTCAGGTGGACGTTCTAGCTTCCTTGAGAGAGGAACTAGCTGATTCTCAAAATGAGAACTTTTACCTCCGTTCTATCCTGAGTTGGATCAGTGCCAGAGAGCCACAGCTCGGCATGATGATCCAGCAGTTCAAGAGGCAGGATGGGTTTGGAGTAGGTTACACCTACACCAAGGCTGACTTTGAGAGTGCCATTAGCTGGGCAGTGGAGTGGAGTAAAATGACTCCTGAGCAGATATACCCTAAGACTCACTCCACTGAGTCCTCCCAGGCTTGTCAGACCAAGGATGGAGTGATTCATGAACCACCCAAAGCTCCACCCAAGAAACCTATATGGGTTCCAAAGCCCAAACACCTCCACTCTTCTCTAGACTCACTTCCTGGACCCTCTCAACCCAAGAAGACTACAACTAACACCTCCAAGCCCAAGAATCCCAAGCCTCAACCACATCCCAAGAAGCCCACCTATCATTGTTAGTACTGTCAGAGAGACGAGCATCTTGCGTAGTTTTGCTTCAGGAGGAAGCGGGTTGAGAGAGCAGAGAGAGCTCGTGGTGGTCAGGAGCAGTTCTACCAGCAGGGTGGTAGGCTGCGTGTTCCTCGACGCGGGGAGAGGCTGGAGGCCAGGCCGCGTCGTGTAGGTGGTGGTAGAGGAGACGGCCTTCTTGCCCGTACTCCAGTTGGTGGTGGTCGTTCCGGCAGAGCTCTAGGCCGTTTTGGCTACGGTCCTGGACCTCGTGGCCGAGGCTTTAGGTAGAACCAAGGACCGTGCTTTGAGCCGCGTATTGGTCCAAACTCTCATGATGATTTCTGCTTTCCGTCTTTTGAGCAGATGGCTCGACATTGGTTTAGCTCTTTTGCTAAACCTGGTGCTGGACCATTTGCTCCCACTTACAACCACTGATTGTGCAGGATCGGGGACTGGAGGACGTTTGGATCATGGACTCAGGATGCTCTCGCCACATGACGGGACATCGCAGATGGTTCTCCAGTCTCACTCCCCCGAGCTCCAAAGAGTACATCACATTTGGGAACAGTGGTCAAGGGAAAGTAAGTGGCATTGGCTCAATTCCCATTTCAGATCATTTCTCTTTGAAGAATGTTGTCTTGGTCAAGAATTTGAACTTCAATTTGATTTCTGTTTCTCAACTTCTTGAGGATGGTTTGGAAGTGCGTTTTAAGAAGGGTAATTCTTCTGTGATTGATTCTATAGGGTCTTTGATTTGCCAGATCTTACCATTCGGTAAAGTTTTTCGAATTGACTTCTCTAGTTCTTTTGGCCCTTCTCGCTGCTTGATTGCTGGATCTTCTTCTGAGCTCTGGAAGTGGCATAGAAGGTTAGGTCATTTGAGTTTTGATCTGCTAGTCAGGTTAAGCTCTATGGACCTAATCCGAGGATTGCCCAAGCTTAAAATGGAGAAAGATCTAGTTTGTCATCCCTGTCATCACGGGAAAATGGTTGCCGCTTCTCACTCACCTGTGACTCAGGTGATGACTTCGTATCCGAGTGAGCTTTTACACTTGGACACTGTTGGTCTAGCTCGGGTACGTTCAGTCGGTGGGAAGTGGTACGCACTTGTCATTGTTGATGACTTTTCTCGATTCTCGTGGGTTTTCTTTTTGGAGTCTAAGGATGAAACTTTTCAGTTTGTTCATGACTTTATTTTGAAGCTGAAGAATGAGAACAATGGTCGGATGCGAGCAATTCGGTCTGACAATGGCTCTGAGTTCAAAAATTCTCAGTTCGTCAGCTTCTATAGTGATCAAGGTCTTGACCATCAATTTTCTTCTCCTTACACTCCCCCACAGAACGACGTTGTGGAACGAAAGAACCGCACACTAGTCGAGATGGCCAGGACGATGCTCGATGAGCACAGGACTCCTAGGCGTTTTTGGACTGAAGCCATGAACACGACTTGCTATCTGGCCAACCGCATTTTTCTTAGAGCTTACCTAGGTAAGACCTCATACGAGTTGCGGTTTGGCAGATAGCCCAAGGTGAGCCACTTGCGAGCATTTGGCTGCAAGTGCTTTGTGCTCAAGAAGGGAGGGCATTTGGACAAGTTTGAGTCTCGTTGCTGGGACGGTGTTTTTCTTGGCTACGCTTTGCATTCTCGAGGCTTCCTTGTTTGGAACCTTGAATCCCAGCTGCTTGTCGAGACTTGTGAGGTTTCATTTGATGAGTCCTTGCCTTCTTTGACTCCTTCTTTTGAGCCTTCTGATGGTGAGCTCAGAGAGTCCATCTTCGAGGAAGATGAGGATACTCTAGCCGCTAATGAGGGTGGGCCTTCTGCACCCCCTGCAGAGCCCACACCTTCTGAGACTTCGATTGAGGACGAGGGTGGACCTCTGATCACTTCTTCCACTTCGATCGAGCCCCCTCAGTCGAGTCCAGAGGTGCTGTTGGAACGACGGATTGGACCAGCAGGTTTTCTTGGAAATGAGGGTGGTGTATTCAATGCTCCTTGAGCTTGTCCCATTACAACTGTAGTTGGGGGTATTTATAAGGCGCCCCGTCCAGAGGCCAAGCGCCTCTGGAACACCAACGGCTACCCGGCCAACCGCCGGTCGACAGTACAGACAAAACGGACTATATACAGTACAGACAAAAAGATTCGACTCTGACAGTGTATCAGCCGTGCTGGACGCTGCCTGCGCCGCCCGACACGGCTCAGAGGATTGCGATCCTGTCCCCCTGTACATTTGTCTCGACCTTTTCCCGCCAACGCTCTCTTTGGGTTCTCTACTGCGGCCCGAAGGAGGGGCCTTCGGCAATTCCCTCCCGGAGGGTGGCCTCCGGCATCTTTCTCCCGGAGGGCGGCCTCCGGCAGCCTTCTCCCGGAGGGTGGCCTCCGGCAGCCTTCCCCTGGAGGCCGGCCTCCGGTATCTTTCTCCCGGAGGGCGGCCCCCGGCATCTTTCTCCTGGAGGGCAGCCTCCGGCAGCCTTCTCCCGGAGGGTGGCCTCCGGTATTCTTGGCTTCAGACCCCCTGGCGGTGGGCCCCATGGCCGTCGGGATTATCTCCCCCAACAGTAGCCCCTCGCTTCTTTCCTCTCGGGAGCCCTGCGTTAAGAGAGGGTGGAAGCGCACATGATAATTCTGATAACTTTCATAAGGATGTAACTTACATTGAGGTGCCGGGCCTGGCCGGAGTGCGACCCCCTTCGACGGACGCAGAGGAGCTCTGGAGCGGGCAGGCGCGGCCGGACCGGGGGTGGAGGTACGCTTCGAATTCCCCTTCACGAGGGGTTGGGAGAAGTTTGACCAGCTCCCTGGACGTTTACGTGCCTTGGACCATAGGGCTCCAGACCCGAGGAGGTGGCTTAACGCCCCCCAAGGCAGTTAATGCCACGGGCGTGCACTCGGCGTCGGGGAGGTGAACCGTCGGCAGACCGCTGCGCCCCGAGGCGCCGGTTAGACATTAAATGTAGGTGCCACGCAACCGCCGCATTCACACGCGGAACGAGCGGAAGAGGAAACTGTCGGCTTCATACTTAAATACCACCCGCTGCGCGTCTGGTTCCTCCTTACTGACTTCATCGCACACGCTCCAGCCACACCAGCCTGCACCTACTTCGCCTCCTGAGCGCTAGCCCTATCCTCACTGCTTGCGCAATGGCGAGAGGTGACGCCCCGGCAATGGCGATGGATCCGCGCTTCCTGCAGCGCCAGATGGCGGCGGCGGCGGCCACCGGCCCATCAGAGACACGCAGCTCGCGCGAGCTTCGCCCTGCCTCGGAGTGGTTCCGGGAGCAGACCTTGGATCTTGGCCCATCTACATGCACGGGGGCGTCGATCGAGCAGGCGACCAGGGGCCACCTTGGTCCCAAGACGCAGGCGAGGAGACCAGGTCGGGAGATGGCCCCGCAGCTGCGAGAGGGCGAGGTCATCGTCTTCGAGGCTTTCTTCGAGGCGGGGCTGGGGTTTCCTGCCTCGGAGCTCCTCGCTGGGGTGCTGGACGCGTTCCACGTTGAGCTCCCGCAGCTTGCTCCCAACGCCGTGGCCCGCCTCGCCATCTTCGAGTGGGCCATGCGCGCCGAGGGCTATGAAGGAAGGGTGGAGGTCTTCGCGGAGATGCACGAGGCCCTCTGCCAGCCGAAGAAGAAGGGGGGTCAGATACTAGCTTTCGGAAGCATTAATTTCCAACTCCGGAGGAAGTACGTGGACCACTTCCCGGCGAAGGCCATCAACGAGAGGTGGTACTCCAAATGGGTGAGCCGGTGGTTCTACGTTCATGTGGGGCTTAGCTCCGGACTCGCCGGGATTCCACGCCACATCTGGTTCTGGAAGGAGGCGCGCGTCGAAGTTGACTCCGGCTCGATCTCCGCGAGGATCAAGCTTCTTCAGATCGTTGCTCGCCGAATGAGCATGCGCGACCTGGCGGAGGAATTCGTGGCCCTTGAAATCCCTCCGCTGAAGGAAGAATGGCCGGCGTCGCTCCGGAGCAGCCGGGATGAATCTATGCCAGCAGAGCTCTCCCGCCAACTCGGTAAGTGTTTGCGCTTGTGTACCTTGACTCCGCTTTCTGCTCGGAGGGTATTTTGATTCTGACCTTGGACTACAGGATCGCTTGTGGCCCGGACCCCCGAAGAGGTGGCCCGCGTGACGGAGGGGATCCTTGGTGCCCCTACACAAGCCGAACGCACCCGACGGTTGGAACTGGTGGGTTCCTGGGAGCGCTTCAACCGAGTGTGGGGCGCTCTTGAGCTCACGCATCCGCTTCTTCCGGAGGGAGAGGCCCTTCGGGATGTCTCGAAGAGGAAGGTGGGCGATCCCGACGGCGGCCTCTCAGCCAGGCGCCCCTCGAAGAAGAAGAAGATAGTGAAAGGGCCCAAGCGGCATTCCCCGGAACCAACCTCCGCCTCCGGCTCCGAAGGAGGAGGATCTAGCGACAGGGCTCAATCGGAGTCGGGGGATCCTCCGGCGATTCCGGACCCGATTCCGCCCGTCTGCTCGGGCACCGAGAGAACCGAGGGCGCTCTCCCTCGCTCGGGCTTCGAGAACCCTGCGCCGAGGGCTAGGCAAGGGGTCCCTGCCACCCGGACAACGCCGCCTCCAGAGGCTTCTCCCCCGCGGCAACCAACCTCGGAGGGGGGCTCCGTCGGCTCTCACGGGAGCAGGGCGACAGACAGCCTGGATCGCGGGGGGCTGGCCGACCCCCTCGGGGCCGTCGAAGGGCGCGAGGCCATGGAAGCCGAGCTCGCCGCGGCGGCGGCGGGTTCGCCCGTGAACTCCATCGACGACCTCTTCTTCCGCCCGAGCCCGTCCGGTCCGACTCTGCCTTCGGAGGATCTTGGCGATGGCACGGATGAAGGTAAAATAGCTTACCCATCTTTCTTCAGACCCCGGGATTCCTTCGAACTTCAACCCCGTTCATCTACGCAGGCACATCTGCCCGGGTCGCCAAACCAGTCGTCTTGCCCCGGGACGATGCCGCAGACGAGAGGTCCGCAGCCCCTGTTGATGCGACAGAGGCTTCGGAGCAGCGAGCCGGAGTGGAGGCGGGGGCCTCTGAAGGGGCTTCTCCGGAGGCGGCCGAGGGCGCCAGGGGCTCGCCTCGGGCCCCTACTTCCAACCAGGGCGCGCGTGCTACGGTACCCCTCCTGCGCCCCTTCCTGGCGAACAGTGAGGACTTCGTGTCCAGGGTGGCTCCGGTCCACAATTATTACCTACGGCTCCGCGAAGCCCCGGTAATAGAGGAGCTGGGGGTGTCCGACGGCCTAGACCTCGGCCGGGCCATCGAGACCGCAGTGGGCTAGGTACGTCCTTGGAATGCCTTCAGCGAGCCTCTAGCCCTTCTATTGCTAACCTTCTCCGGACGCAGGTGGTCGCCCTGGCGCAGGGCCAGATGATTGCCCTTCTCTCCGAACGCCAACGCCGCGAGGCGGAGACCGCGAGGCTCGCAGCTCGAGCGGATGCCGCGGAGGCGCTGGCCCGGGAGCGGGCGGCGGAAGTAGAAGCCTTCCGTCTCCAAGCGGCGAGGGCCGAAACACTTGAGGCCCAAGTGGCGGAGATGGGCTCCCTCAAGGCTCGTGTTGCGGAATTGGAAGGGCTCCGGGCTCGGGCCGCCCGGGCCGACGAGCTGGAGGTGGAAGTTGCTGCCCTCCGGGTCCGACCAGCCCGGACCAACGAGCTGGAGGCGGAGGTTTCCTCTCTCCGAGCTCGGGTCTCGGACGAAAGCAAGCTTCGGGAAGAGGCGGCGACCAGCGCGGAGTCCCTCCAGATACGAGTGGCCCAGATGGAGCGGACTGAGGCGGACCTCACTACCCGGAACGGGGAGTTGACCGAGGCCCTTGCTGAGGCAGGGAAAACGGCGGCCGACATCGCGGTGTCTCTCCGGAAGGTGCTGGCACGCTACGGCACCGGGTGCGGCGCGTTCGACATCGCCCGGGAGTCTTTGCTTCGCCGAGTGAAGTTCATTCAGTCCGCCGTTCGGCAGATACACTTGACCGTAGTGCAGTACAACGAAGTGTCTGCTCGGGTGGCCGCTTACGGAATCCTCCGCCATCTCGAGGTGTCCGGCCTTCCGCTTCCTTCGTCTTCGGGCCCGCATCCGATCATCTTCGTGGGAGATCACCTTCGAACGCCAAGCGTCGCGCTGAATCGATCTTGGCGCGTGCTCAAGGCGGTCTGGGAGACCGAGGGCCCCGAGGCGATCAAAGCTTGGTTGGAGGAGGCGCTCCGTGGCCGCGGTCCTCCGGATCCTTCGAAGCCTCCGGCCTCGGCTCGCCAGCCGGATCCGAAGGTGTAACCTCTTTGCGACCTTCCGCTGCACTAACTTGTAATAGCTTAGGAACTTAATCGCATATTAATAAAGAGTACCTCTTGGGGTTTATCTAGGGTGTCCGCGATTGCGAACGCGATATCGAAGTGCTTGATTTTGACGACGCTCTTTGACATCAATGGGCCATCTTCGAGGTCCTGAAGGCGAACCGGCGATGGGCGCGTGGATCCTGACATCCTTCGCGGGGTTCTGGGCTTCATTAAGGAAGAAGAGGCGGGATCTTGCTCTTCGTCCTCGTCTCCGGAGCCGGTGGATTGGTCCGACACGGAGGCCAGCTTAAACGAAGCGCCTTCCGGGAGGGATAACCTGCGCAGCTGGGCCCAGCTTCAGGAGGACCAGAGGGCCTTTCGCGCCCGGAAGAAGGAAGAGGAGCAGAAGAAAAGGAAGGAGAGGTCCGCGCGAAGCGTGCCCGGGCGCATGCCCGAAACGCGCTCCGGTGCTGGTGACTCCTCCGGCTGAGGGGGTCTTCGTTTCCTGCTTGGCTTGGATGAAAATTTCTCTTGACTCTTCTTTTCCGTCTTTGATTTGTAATAAACGTTGTACGCCCTCCGTGCTTCCGATATGTGCTGTCGAAGCCTTTCGCCTTGCTCCTTCCCTTCCCTCCTTAGTGGGTAGTCGGTTGGCCGGCTGGGCGCTAACCAGCTAGGAGGAAGGCGTGTTGAATGCATCCCACGACCGGGGTCGGCACACTTCGGACGGGATTTAGGAGTCCGAGTGCGAGGGAGTGTCGAGTCGGAGCCTGGTTCCCACTAGCGAGGGTGCGTCGAGCCTGAGCTCGGAGCCCGACAGCGAGGGTGCGTCGAGCCGGAGCTCGAAACCCGATAGCGGGGGTGCGTCGAGCCAGAGCTCGGAACCCGATAGCGAGGGTGCGTCGAACCGGAGCTCGGAAACCGATAGCGGGGGTGCGTCGAGCCGGAGCTCGGAACCCGATAGCGAGGGTGCGTCGAGCCGGAGCTCGGAACCCGATAGCGAGGGTGCGTCGAGCCAGAGCTCAGAACCCGATAGCGAGGGTGCGTCGAACCGGAGCTCGGAACCCGATAGCGGGGGTGCGTCGAGCCGGAGCTCGGAACCCGATAGCGAGGGTGCGTCGAGCCGGAGCTCGGAACCCGGTAGCGAGGGTGCGTCGAGCCGGAGCTCGGAACCCGATAGCGAGGGTGCGTCGAGCCGGAGCTCGGAACCCGATAGCGAGGGTGCGTCGAGCCAGAGCTCAGAACCCGGTAGCGAGGGTGCGTCGAACCGGAGCTCGGAACCCGATAGCGGGGGTGCGTCGAGCCGGAGCTCGGAACCCGATAGCGAGGGTGCGTCGAGCCGGAGCTCGGAACTCGGTAGCGAGGGTGCGTCGAGCCGGAGCTCGGAACCCGATAGCGAGGGTGCGTCGAGCCGGAGCTCGGAACCCGATAGCTTCGGTGAAGCGAAATTCTTAGAGTCGTTGCGCATTTTGTGCTGGGCGAGAATATTGGTCTGGTGATTTTATTACACAATGAGGATACAAGATCAGGGACATCGGCCGTTAGCGGTATACAGTGACGACTCTACGGAAAGTAGAGCTTCAGGTGCTCCGCATGCCAAGTATGCTTCAGCTCTTCGCCTTCTAGGGTGGCGAGCCGGTAGGATCCCGGTCGCCCAGACCTTGTGATAATGTAGGGTGCTTCCCATTTGTTGCCCAGTTTGGTGGGAGCGATCACCGTGCGAAGGACGAGGTGCCTGGGTTGGAACTCATTACGCTTGACTTTGGGATCTGTTGGAACAATTGCGTTAGTTCCAGCAGGTTTATGTGTGGTGGAGTGTGACGTG
Organism: Zizania palustris; assembly: GCA_019279435.1. Lineage (NCBI taxonomy): Eukaryota > Viridiplantae > Streptophyta > Magnoliopsida > Poales > Poaceae > Zizania > Zizania palustris. Next base: position 4,867,541 of record JAAALK010000286.1, on the reverse strand, counting down.
GAGAATGAGCCTCGAAGGACTCTAACAGAGGGAGAAAAAGGTTTATACTGGTTCGGGCCTCTCCTGGGAGATAATAACCCTACGTCCAGTTGTAGTGGATTTGGCATGGTATGCCCTAGTATGGAGCAATAATTCCAGGGTCTCTTGGCCCCCTGGAGCATGTATCCTGCTACAAGGGCTTGGCCCTGCTTTTATAGGCACGCAGGCCTTAAGGAAAAGACCAAGATACCCTCTACAAGCCCCTAGGCTTATAGGGGTAGACAGGGAAAGAGAGCTAGCTACTGTGCAAAGTACCATACAACTTTACAGCTTTACAGACGTGTCAGGCTATGCCAGGCTTTGACCAGCTAAAAGACACACCGAAGGCGGAGGCTAGGGAGAAGGCTTCGAAGTGTACCCTGGAGGGGGGCTTCGAAGCATGCTCTGGAAGGCGGCCTCCGAACTGGGCTCCAGAGGTCGGCCTCCGGACTTGGCTCCCGGAGGGTGGCCTCCGGGCTTGGCTCCCGGAGGGTGGCCTCCGGGCTTGGCTCCGGAGGGTGGCCTCTGGACTTGGCTCCCGGAGGGTGGCCTCTGGACTTGGCTCCGGGAGGGTGGCCTCCGGACTTGGCTCCGGAGGGTGGCCTCCGGACTAGGCTCCCGGAGGGTGGGCCCGAACTGGGGGCTCCGAGCCGGTCCCCCCGATCTGAGGGCTCCGGAGCTACAGGCCCCGAAAGGCACCTTGGGACCTGAAAACAACACTTAGGGAGAAAACAGGCTCCGACAGTGCTGGGATCTGGGCCGAGGGCTGTCGGAGGCTGACGTCATTTGGCCCCTGTTCAAGGGAAATATATTCCACCAACAGTAGCCCCTCGCGTGTAGGCCTTCGGGATGAAGGGGTGCACGCGCCCTTAGGACAAATGACCTGAAAACACAACTTTAGAGAAAACATACCTTCGGAGCCTGGACCGAAGGTGACCTCGATACCCGGGGGTAATAAATGCCTGCGCTAGTTGCCAGAGCGACCTCGGGGAGTCCGAACAGCTCCGCAATGGTCAAAAAAGTTACCGTTACCTTGCTTTGGGCCGATTCGCCTTCGCTGGAGGCCCACATGGCGGTGGGTTCGGCCCACGACGGTTGAAATTCTTACCGCGCCTATAAATAAGGGTTTACTACGTGCAGCTTCGGTACGCTTTCATTTGCTTCCTTCTCACTGCCTTACAGCCTTCGCTCTCCTTTTCTTCCTAGCTTCGCGCAGAGCCCCCTTCGCTAGTTTTAGCCCCTCGCGTCGAAGTCCCACCAACATGCCGAAGAAGGCGGTGGCGAAGCCTCTGGCCTTGGGCTCGAGCTCGGGCTCCGCCCAGGTGCAGGCAGTGGCGGCTACGGCAGCGAAGACCGTGCCTAGGCGGCTGGGGCCGAGGGACCTTCGGACGCCCTCCGACAAGTTCGAGCAGACCTTGGAGATGAGGGCCTCGATCTCCACGGAGGAGTCGGTCCGGAGGGCCTGCGAAGGGAGGATCGCGGCGAAGATCCAGCTTCAGGTCCCGGAGAAGTCGGAGGCTGAGCCGAGGCCTCGTGCTGACGAGGTGGTGGTGTTCGAGGCCTTCTTCGAAGCCGGCCTCGGACTGCCTGTAGTGGGGGTGCTGAGCGAAGTCCTCAAGGCTTACAACCTCGAGCTCCCTCAGCTTTCGCCCAACACAGTGGCGAGGTTAGCTATCTTCGAGTGGGCCATGAGGGCCGAGGGCTGCGAGGGCCATGCGGACGTCTTCGTCGCCCTCCATGACGCCAACTGCCAACCGAAGCCGAGGGAGGGGACGGACCGCGTTGAGAGGGCGCTGGCCTTCGGTAGTGCCAACTTCCAGCTTCGGAAGGAGTACCAAGACGCCTTCCCGGCGAGGGCCGTAAACAACAAATGGTACTCGAGGTGGGATCAGGAGTGGTTCTACGCCTCCGTCGGCGCGAACTCCCCCCTTTGGAGTACTAACGCCCACATCTTGTACTGGCGCGAAGGGGTGGTGAAGACCAGCGAAGACATCCTTCGCTCGAGGATCTTGCTGCTCCGGAGAGTGGCGGCGAAGATGAGTATGAGGGACCTCGCGGAGGAGTTCATCACCCTCCGGCTCAGTCACCTCGCGCGCTCCTGGCCGGAGGGGCTCTTTCAGGCTTCGGGTCGAGGTGAACTTAGCGAGTTGGCCTTCGACTGCTTCTGTAAGGCTTCGCAATCTCTTTGCTTTTAATACTTCCGTGGACTTTCACTTCTAACTCAAACTTTTCATGAAGCCGACCTCGAAATGAGGACCCCAGAGGAGGCCATCGCGGTGGCGGATCGAGTCGTCGGGACTCTGACCCCCGAGGAGCAGAATCAGCGCCTTGCACTGGTGGGGTCCTGGGAGCGCTGGAATAGGGTATGGACCGCGCTCGACCTCGGAGGGCTCCCTGCTCTGCCAGACTTTGCCCACCTGACTACCTCGTCGGCCGGAGCCAAGAGGAAGAGGGGGGACGAGGATGAACCAGATGTCTCGGGACCTCGGCCGGAGGTCCCCGCGTCCGAAGTTTCTAACTCGGGGGAGGTTGCGGCGAAGCCCGCAACTATTCCGACCTCCAAGAAGGCGGCGAGGCCTTCGGTGGCGGAGGCCGACGCGCACACTCCGGCTGCCAAGGAGGCCACGGATGCCCCGACGGAACCAACTTCGGGCGCGGAGGTGGATGCGCCAGCTTCGCAGCGAAGGAGCTGGAGGGCACACTTAGCCCCATCCTCCTTTCAAGAGATCTCCGACGATGGTAAACCCCTTTTTGCATGCTTCGCTTCAATATGCGGATTTTGACTTGGTTCCATGCAGAGGACGAAGATGATGCGACGCCCACTGCGGCGAAGCCGGTAGGAGAAGGTGGATCGAAGCCCGCTGAGGTGAGGCCCACAGAAGCTTCGAGCAGCAGCAGCAGTGATTCGGAGTCCGAAAGTACTTCGTCCGACGGTGAAGGCAGTGGAGGCCGCAAGGTCCCTCGAGGCGAAGAAGATGTGGACGTGGTGGGCTTGAGCCCCGCCTCGCCGAAGCCCGTGGAGGCGACCATGGCCGTGATTCACCCTTTCAAGCCGAGGGGGGGCGTGACGGTGGCAGCAATCCACGGTTTCCGCAAGGCTTGTGCATCTGCGGAGGAGGGGGACTTGGTGGCCCAACTTAGCCACCAGGACCCCACGGATCTCTTCGTCAGCTCGAACGATGTCCTTATGCGGGTGAGCGAAGCCCCTTGTGTGGGACCGAAAGTAGCGACCAGAGGGGGGGTGAATGGGCGCCTTAAAAAATTCCTTCGAATCTATGGCATGTTCCCAATACCCAACGCACCTCAAAAATACTATGCCGCAGAAAGTAAACAGTAGGCCTAAGTCTAAAGGTTTCTAACCTAGAAGCAACTGATGATAAAGAGTGTAAAACTAAAGTGTTGCAACTAGATAGATAAACAAGTTATAACAGGCCTAAACTTCTCAAAGAAATGATCTAAGTATGTATAAAGTGGAAAGAGAAGTTACTGTCCAAAGTTGTCTCCTGTTCGGGACTTGGCGAAGCCCCCTTCGCACGTCCAGGTCTGCTTCGGAGGTTGATGACGGAGTCTGTCCGAAGTGCCGAAGGTGTCACTGTCTAGGCTAGTTCGAAGTGGTAAGAAGCGAAGTGCACTTCGGAGCGAAGTAAAAACAGTGCCGGAGCTTGGTTCGAAGTAAGCACTTCGAAGACAAGACTTCGAACACGACTTCAAGTTACGAGCTTCGGAGCGAAGTAAACCAGTGCCGAAGCCTGCTTCGAAGTGTGCACTTCGAAGACAAGACCTCGAACGTACTTCGAACCGAAAGCCTCGAAGCTAAACCTTCGAACACGAAACTTCGAACACAAAGCTTCGAACACACAAACAGACAACCTTCGAACGTAGGAGCGGAGTCTGTCACGTGACAGAAAATCAAGTCCGAAGCCTACACTCTATCTTCGAAAAGGGAAAACTTCGGGAAGAGAGACGAAGGCAGACACGCCACAGAGAAATCCAAGCGAAGTCTATCAGAACAGACAAACTTCGAATCCAACTTCGAAACCTAATGAAGTGTGTGCTTCGAACAGATAGATTCGGAGTATGCTAGTTCGAAGTATGCGATGCTGTCCATACAGGAGGAACTTCGAATCTAGCAACTCAGACACAAAAACCGAAGTTCGAAGTCTGAGCGAAGCCTTTAAAGAGGTTCGATCGGAGCCTGCCTCACGAAGTTGAGGGGCTTCGCACGGAACCGAGCTTCGCCAGACACACCAGGAAAAAGCAAAAGAGACTGTCTGCTTCGATCAAAAAGCTGGGCGATAGAAGGTGAAAAGCTGCAGCCGAACACTGTAGCTACAGTAAAGCAGTACTACTTGCAACAGCAAGAACTAGTACTACCACCGTGAAGAACACACCCAGCCGAAGAAGCTTCTCTTCAAGAATAAATTCAGCAGCCCGTAGGTAAGGCAATAACTCCCCATCCCAAACAAAATGCAAGCAATAAATTCACCAGAGTTCAAAGATTAAATGCATCCAAAAGATTTGAGCCAAAAGAATGCAAGAACAGGGAAGCACAAGGGCCTGGCGGCGCACACAGGAGAGAGAAGACAGTGGGCAAAGTGACCCAATGGGTGGATTTGATTTCAGCACAAAAGGGTAGTCCAAACCCTAGGGATTGGGGTGCTATTTATAGGCAGCCCAACACTGGGAATATTCTACCAGCCCCTTAGGGTTTTTACAGACTCAAAAATACAGAAAAAGACTCTACTGCCCTTAGGTATTTTTACAGATACAACTGACTGACTGTGGGCCTAGAGTAACAGATGACATATCCTGAAGCTATTCTTCTGGACAGTCGGATACAGAATCAACGGTTGTCAGTTTTACGCTGAAACTGACAAAGCCTCCACCAGCTTTGCACCAGGTACCCGGATTGGGCCGGCCCGACTCCGCGGCTCTCTCATCCCGGCAATCACTCACCGCCCGTGTACCTGAGTCAGTCCTGGTCAACAGCCAGTGGGTCTTCTACTGCTTCTGGCCCGTGCACCCGGATTGGGCCAGCCCGACTTCGCAGCCTCCTCTGCCCGACAGTCGCTCGCTGCCCGTGTACCTGAGTCACACGCGGCCCATGAAACAGCAGATCTCTTCTCTTCTCCAGTCCTTGTTGACTATCGTTGACAATGACTCATCACTTCTGGAGCCATGAGGCCCACGCTATTCAGCATGGCTCCTCAATCTCCCCCTTGATGAGTGCATTGTCAACACTCCTCAATTCTCAGCTCTTCAACACCTGTGAACAAATGTGGAAACACGAAAACAAAACACAAGAAAACAAAGAAGAAGAAGAAATGAGGTAAAAGTTTAACCCTAATGACCAAAAGCCAACCAAAGCAAGAACCGGTCATTATGGTTAACCAAAACGTAGAAGCTCAAAATGAGTGAGATTTCAGAACAACAAGGATATCGACAGAGTAAGAACTAACTCCCCCTTAAACTCTGATCCCAAATTTTCTCCCCCTTGTTGACAAGTAAACTCATCAAGCACTCAAAAGAGACACAGACTCCCCCTGAAAATATGCAGTGAATTCAACTGGGGTGTAGGTGGAGTGTAGAAAGCATGCTTCTCAGATATGATTGACTGCAATTACAGTATCTAACAGGTATAGCAAAAGAGATACTGTCTAAGACACATGGCATGATCAGTGCAAGAGATGATATCTAAAGAAAGTCATTTAGCACGCATTTGTCAATTTTTGCAAATAAAAACATCACCACATTGTCTAGTAAACAAGCAAGGTAAAGCATGAGATGCAGAAGCTAACTGATATCTACCAAGATAAGCATTGTTCAAAAACAAAGTGCTTCAGCAAACTTGTTATCCCTTTAAAGTTCAGGCTTTTTCATTTTCCTTTGTTATTTTTGCCAAGGGTTATTTGCATGTCAAACCTTATGCTAACCGACCAAGTCAAGCCTAGGCCAGAACTGGGCCATCAGAAGCTTAAGACATTGGTCTTGGCATACACTACACTGTCCTAGTTCATACCAAAGTGCTATGGTAAGCAATCCAGAACAATATAGTGCGACAAAGCAAACCCACTTGGATCTTTTCAACTTAAACACAAAAAGGCATGGAATTCTTCATTCATTTTTGATTTTTATCATTTTTATAGCATATTTTCCATGTTAAAGCATAAAGATGTCCAAGTTGCATATCTGCATCTATGTGATGAACTAGCTACAAGGCATGTAACAAATAGCAAAAGCATTCAGCCTACACATGCTAGTTACCAGAAGCAATGGTGATCATTTTTCAAGTTGAAAGCGTAAAAGCCATGCATATGACAGATATCAAACATGTCAAGCGAACTGAATCAAAGCATGATCATTGACAAGTAATCAAAAGCATGTACCAGCTAGAATAAGTAAAGCAGTTCAATCATATAACAGAAGCAGACTCAGAAGTGTGATATGTGAATATGTATGATATGAACACACACAAAAAGACTCAAGAAAAGAGTAAAGAAGAAAGAAAAACTGACGCAAAATATCCTAGAAAGGATACACAACACCCAAATCCCCTCGTAAACGCTCAAAAGTAGACTGATCTAGGGGTTTGGTGAAAATGTCAGCCAACTGATGATGGGTATCAACATGAACAAGGTCAATGACACCTTTCTCATATTGATCCCGCAAAAAGTGAAAGCGCACATCAATGTGTTTGGTTTTTGAATGAAGACATGGGTTTTTCCCTACACTAATAGCACTGGTGCTGTCGCAAAACAAAGGAACTCTGGTAGGAAAGAACAACCCAAAATCTCGCAGAGTGGAAATCATCCAAACCAACTGTGAGCAGCAGCTAGCAGCAGCTACATACTCAGCCTCTGTGGTCGAAAGAGCAACTCCAGATTGCTTTCGAGAAGACCAAGAGACAAGAGAAGAACCAAGAAACTGGCAAGTACCGGAAGTCGACTTGCGATCCAACCGGCACCCACCAAAGTCAGCGTCCGAAAAGCCAGATAAATCAAGAGAAGATGATGCTGAATAGTAGAGACCAAGATCAGGCGCATAAGTGAGATACCTGAAGATGCGCTTGACAGCCTGCCGATGAGACGCGCGTGGTGAAGACTGGAAGCGCGCGCACAGTCCCACGGCGAACTGTATGTCTGGCCTAGTCGCCGTCAAGTACAGCAGCGACCCGATCATCCCTTGAAATTCTCTCTCGTTGACCTTGACGCCGCTCTCGTCCTTGTCCAGACCCCCAGAAGTGCCCATCGGGGTCATCTGCGGCTTCAGCTCACCACCAAAGTCAAATTTTTTCAACATGTCACGAGTGTACTTACCTTGGTGGATGAAGGTGCCGTCCTTGGTCTGCTTGATCTGGAGCCCTAGAAAGTACTTGAGCTCACCCATGAGGCTCATCTCGAACTCACTGTGCATCTGCTCAGAAAACTTGGACACAAGAGAGTCAGTAGTACCGCCAAAGATAATATCGTCCACATAAATCTGAGCAACTAAGAAATCTGAAGCATCTCTGAGCAAGAAAAGAGTTTTGTCCACAGAACCCATCACAAAACCCTTCCCCAACAAAAACTGCTTTAACCGGTCATACGAAGCCCTGGGGGCTTGTTTCAACCCGTATAAAGCTTTGTGCAATTTAAAAACATGTCGAGGAAACTTAGGGTTCTCAAAACCGGGGGGTTGCCTAACATACACCTCCTCTTCTATGAACCCGTTCAGAAAAGCACTCTTAACGTCCATTTGAAAAAGCTTAAAACCCTTCGAAACGGCAAAAGCTAGAAGAATACGAATGGATTCAAGACGGGCAACAGGAGCGAAGGTTTCTTCGAAGTCAATACCTTCCTTCTGGCAATAACCCTGGGCAACTAGTCGAGCCTTGTTGCGCACCACAACCCCATCTTCACCTTGTTTGTTCTTGAATACCCACTTGGTGCCTATGGGGTTGCATCCTGGTGGCGGCTCAACAAGTGTCCAAACCCGATTGCGGACAAAATTCTCAAGCTCTTCTTGCATAGAATTAATCCAATTAGAATCAGAAAGAGCATGAGAAATGTCTCTGGGCTCAAAAGATGCAACAAATGCAGATTCAGCAAACACCGCGAGAGAGGCAGAAGAACGCAAAGTCCTCTCAGTCAAATCACCAATGATGAGCTCTGAGGGGTGGTCACGCTGAACTGCTTGGGTTCCCTGGTGATCTGAAGTCACCTCACCGGAGTCAGCAGCTGGCACCTCTGGACTCGACTGAAGGGGCTCGATCGAAGTGGAAGAAGTGATCAGAGGTCCGCCTTCATCATCAGTCGAAGTCACAGAGGGTGTGGGCTCTGCGGGGGATGCAGAAGGCCCGCCCTCAACAGCAGCTGGAGTATCCTCATCTTCCTCGAAGATGGACTCTCCGAGCTCATCATCACCAGAAAGCTCAAAAGAAGGAGTCAAAGAAGGCAAGGACTCATCAAAAGAAACCTCACACGTCTCGACAAGCAGCTGGGATTCGAGGTTCCAAACACGGAAGCCTCGAGAATGCAATGCATAACCAAGAAAAATACCATCCCAGCAACGAGACTCAAACTTGTCCAAATGCCCTCCCTTCTTGAGCACAAAGCACTTGCAGCCAAACGCTCGCAAGTGGGTCACCTTGGGCTGTCTGCCAAACCGCAACTCATATGAAGTCTTACCAATGTAAGCTCGAAGAAAAATACGGTTGGCAAGATAGCAAGCCGTGTTCATGGCTTCAGCCCAAAAGCGCCTAGGAGTCCTGTGCTCGTCGAGCATCGTCCTGGCCATCTCAACTAGCGTGCGGTTCTTTCGTTCCACAACGCCGTTCTGTGGGGGAGTATAAGGAGAAGAAAACTGATGGTCCAGACCCTGATCACCACAGAAACTGACGAACTGAGAGTTCTTGAACTCAGAGCCGTTGTCAGAACGAATAGCTCGCATTCGGCCATTGTTCTCATTCTTCAGCTTCAAAATCAGGTCATGGACAAATTGAAAAGTTTCATCCTTAGACTCCAAAAAGAAAACCCACGAGAAACGAGAAAAGTCGTCAACAATCACAAGTGCATACCACTTCCCACCGACTGAGCGTACCCGAGCTGGACCTACAGTGTCCAAATGTAAAAGCTCGCCCGGATACGTAGTCATCACCTGAGTCACAGGTGAGTGAGAAGCGGCAACCATTTTCCCATGACGACAGGGATGACAAACCAGATCCTTCTCCATTTTAAGCTTGGGCAATCCTCGGATGAGGTCCATAGAGCTTAATCTGACTAGCAGATCAAAACTCAAATGACCTAACCTCCTATGCCACTTCCAGAGCTCGGAAGAAGATCCAGCAATCAAACAACGAGAAGGGCCAAAAGAACTAGAGAAGTCAATTCGAAAAACTTTACCGAAGGGTAAAATCTGACAAACCAAAGATCCTCTAGAATCAATCACAGAAGAATTGCCCTTCTTAAAACGCACTTCCAAACCATCCTCAAGAAGTTGCGATACAGAGATTAAATTAAAGTTCAGATTTTTAACCAAAGCAACATTCTTTAAAGAGAAATGGTCTGAAATGCTAATTGAGCCTATTCCACTTACTTTCCCTTGACCGTTGTTCCCGAATGTGATGTACTCTTTGGAGCTCGGGGGAATGAGACTGGAGAACCATCTGCGATGTCCCGTCATGTGGCGAGAGCATCCTGAGTCCATGATCCAAACGTCCTCCAGTCCCCGGTCCTGCATAATCAATGTCTGTAAGTGGGAGCAAATGGTCCGGCACCAGGTTTAGCAAAAGAGCTAAACCAGTGTCGAGCCATCTGCTCAAAAGATGGAAAGCGAA